>OMKZ01037624.1:4678-28895 GCA_900302535.1 Neoniphon sammara | reverse complement strand
TTTTCCCCCTGTGCTCATTTCTGGTAAATCTCCAGATTGCAAAGATCGAAGTATAACCTGTACATGGCTAATAATTATTCTTATACATTTACCTTGTTACGGTAACATAATGAATTGACATATTGTATATAGCCCTATATGTGCATTATGAATAAAATTACAGGTTGGTGCCATGTGGGCTAACAATGCAATGGGATAATCAAATATCCTGATGTGCAGAGGACTACTCACTCAAAATGAGTGAATAAGCAGGTCCTTGCAGGTAAAATGTGGACTAAAAATCCTTACACAACACCTCTTGAACAAATCACCCACTGAAGATAGTCCTCACAAACAAACTGCCAGTGTGTGGTCCACTTTCATCTGTAAAATGTGTCATCATCACCACCATCAGGGTTGCAGCTCATATCACTAACTACAGAGAGGAGCTGTGAGCGCTCAGTGTCACCACTCATTCTCTTCTGCAGCCCAGATGTGACATTACAGTTTATATCATGAGATTAAAGGTCTGTCCCGGGACGGTTTGACCGGTTTGCACCACGGGTTGGGAACTGCGGTGAAGGTGCGGAAAGCTGATCCCCGGTCAGCTGTTAACGGGACTCAGGGATTTTTTTTTTTTTTTTAAATACCGGTGATGCTGCGGGAATTGCGTATTTAGAAGTATTACATAGCCTTGCGTGCTGCACAGAGTTGACTGCGCCTGCGTCAAGGTAATCTGGCGGAGATAACAGAGATTATTTTGGCGAAGCGAGAGGATTCACTTCTGACTACTTCCGTCTTCGTTAAATGTATTCAATTTGACCAATGTCATGCTCATAAATCTTAGAGTAGTCACAGTGAGACCTAGACATGTCTTTTAAAATGTTACATTTTTAAGTTTTATTTATTTATTTATTTATTTTTATTAAAATGCCATTGACTCATATACAGTTTCTTTTTCATTTTTGATGGCGTTTTGAGGTGTATCACAAAACATAAACATTTTTGTTTAGCAAGAACTTGTTTTGCACTTTTGCACATGCACAATGTTTTGGTCATGTTTGATATCAGTAGTTAAGTTTCTTATATGAATTAACTTCTATATATTCGCTAGTTATATTTGCTGGCGCAGCCTGTCAAGAATTATTTTGAGTTTAAAAAAAAAACAAAAAAAACAACAACTTAAAACATACAAGTCCGACTCCTGTCATTAACTTGTAGGCCTATTTCTGTTGTCGGACGACCGCACAGCCATGAAATTGCTGCAGTATCACAAAACACGAACATGCCAGGAATTATGTTGCAGTTGTGACATCCGAAAGACAAAACTGTGGCTAGCAAGACAGCATTACCACCTGTTATCATTCAGTCAGGTTTTGTCTGCGGTCGAATATGATCCATGAACACACTGTCTGATGAAAAACTGCCCTGGAAATAAGTTAACGTCATAACATGCTAGGCTATATACATGTTGTAACATTTAAGTGGTTTAACACAAGTGGCTTTTAACGGTCACGCTTTTGTTAATGGAAATAGGAGCAGTATGTGAAAGAGGACAAGACAAAGCTGTAGTTAATGTTGGACTGTGAGAAAGGTTAAGACAGCATCAGCAAGAAGAACAGAACAGAAATTGTGAACTTGCGTTTTTATAGGGACTGGTGTCATTCGCCTCTCTTTGATGCCAAAACTTGTACGCTATCCCCTTAAAATGTGTTTCTCTGGCAACGTATCTCTCTGTTTTGTCCTGTGTGCACTGAAAAAGAAAACCGTAAAAGTTGGGAAATGTGCTAAGCTATTGGCAAGTCGATGGATGCTCTTTACCTACCTGCATCAGGATGTGAACTGTCTAGAAATTGACGTTAACTGAAGGATCTCTGATAGTACGAGGGGCGTGGCTCGCGACTGCTGCTTCTCCTCAGAACGCTTGCGTGACTGACTTAACGTACGTGACGTCGGGCACGCCACCTCCTCTCCCCCTCTTTCTCTCCTCCCTTTGTGCAGTTGACAAGCTCCTTCTCGGGCAGGACTGGAAATCACTGACAGAGGTATGTCGAATGCGGTACCGTTGCCGTTTGCTCCGCATGTCTCTCTCTCCCTGCTGTCCTCCGATGGACTCTGACCTTCAGAGCGCGGAGCTGGCAGGCTGACTGATCCGGGAGCCTTATCTGGAGCGGGATGCTGCCCGGCAGGGAGGAGAGATGCTCCAAGGCCTGAAGCTAGTTAGGCAGTGTTAGCTCGTTAGCTAACGGCTTGTGTGCGTTCATTTGACATTAGGCAGGGCAGTGCAGTGGAGTGGTCAGCAATTGTCCGTGTAGCTAGAAATAATGGAGCTTAGCTAGCTCGCAGATTTACTCTCTTCACATCTAACAGCCAGCTTGCTGCAGTCACTTTAGACACCTGTCCGCTTGCACCTCGGTAACTAGCTAGCTAGGCACGTTAATCTGTTAGCAGGCTAGGCTAACTTAATGTCAGTGGCAGTGTGATGCTACCTTGACTGATCCTCATGTCCTTTTTCTGTCGGTCTGGCACTGCTGCAGTCACATTGTAGGACACCTTTAGGTTAATAGGTCTATATTACAATTGAATGTGCTTTCATCTGTCTAAAACTTAAGGTAATGTTAAAACTGTTAGCTGCAAAGTCAAGGGTAACATGGGTGGTTTCACGCTGTCCATAAACTAGCTAGGTATAGAATGATCCGTTCTTCTAAGCATGCTTTGGAAAGTCTCCCTTTCTTTGTTTCATTTATTCTGTAAAGTAAATAAGCATAATGATGTAACTCCCTTTTTAGCAAGTATTCATTTTACACAGAGACCTTGACAATGAGGGCATTGACAAGACTTTGCAGGTTGTCATGTTGGTGTGGTTGTAAGGCTGTGTGTCCTCTAGCCGTGCACTGAAGCCATAAAAGCGGTCAGTCTCAGTGGGATTTATTGACAGAGAACTTGTATGTGTGCATGTGTGTGTGGCTGGGAGGATGGAGCAGGGGGTGAATGGCTTAGTGGACAAGCTGTATGTGTGCGTGTCTTGTTTGCGCGCATGTAAATTCCCGACAGTAACCCACTTCCTGTCCAAGTGCTTCTTTATGACCACTTGGTTTGGCCTCCTGGTCTCTGGAAGCTATACTGTCTCCCACAGAATCCCAGCGTATAGGCTAGTTCATACTGTCCAATATGAAGAAAGATTGTATAGGACAACAACTTCAGAGTGGGGTGAAACTTATGGTTTTATGCTGAAATATGAAATTCACATTAGGTGCCAGGGGTGTTGGCCAGGTTAAAGTTAAAGTGGGAAAATGGAGCTGTTGAAGAAAGGTGGGGCAGCCATAAACTCTGAGTGAACTTACTAACTCATGAAGGGAGGGATTGGGAAACAGGAATGTTGAAATAAGAATACATTTAAGGAAATAGTTTCTCATGTTATTTTATTGAAAAGATGACTCATGGAAGTACTGAACTAATATATTGATATTATAGGCCAAGCCTCAGCTAGACATTTCAGCTTATTCCCAGTTCTCCCAGTTTCTCAAAGTCATTGTTGCAGGATAAGCATTTGTATCTTTATAGAGTTTACAAACAAAGTTCTGTCTTGGGGACCAAATGAGAATATTACAATATTGGATGATCACCCCAAAGACCAGTAAGCAACATCCAAAGGATCAGCAGTAGTTCAAGTCCTGAGAGTTTGAGACATGCAGGGACCTAAAGCTGCCATTCACTTGGTAAATTGTTAGAATTCCAGCTGTATCTACTATCAGTATGCACATGTGTTATCAGTAGGTTTGAGTAACCACATGGACTTGATAAATTCTGTACTATTGAAAATGATCTGAAATGAAACACAGGCCTATTCTGAAAAATGAAGTAGACATGGCTTGCACAACAGACTGATACGGAAAAATGGAAAGGCACAGATCTGCATGCATGCACGAATGCAGCCAAATCCTAAAGGTTAGCAAAGGGTCTGTTTGCACCTGACAGTCCTTTCTATTTTTTCCCAGTGTAAAGCATTTGGACAGTCAAAAAGATGGCAAAATGATACTTTGTCATCAGTAATAATCAGAGAACATGATTGTGATGTTAAAAAAAGACATCTGCCTTTTCTGAAAGGTGAACTAGATGGAGAAAAATTGACAATAAAAAATGGAATGGTGGCCAGAGCAGCATCCTTGTCTTTGCTCATTAATTTGTAGACATTTTCCCTGGTGCCAGTATCTTAGTGACTGCTGAGGTGTAAACACGCCTACTCTAATTCTGACTCTAATTATCATCCAACAATCAGTTTCATGGATCTCTCTTTAACAAGTACAGCACCAAAGCTTAACAATATGCAACTTCAGCTGATAAACTGAATTTTTTTTATTATTATTTTTATTTTATTTTATTTTATTTTATTTTTTGTTCTGCTGGGCATGACCAATATGCTGGAGAAGCATTTAGTTTTATTAACTTTTCTGACTCCAGCGCTCCTATAGCCAGTGTTCCTCACATCTCAGGAAAGTCATGGAAGTTTGAAAAGTCATTCCAGGCAGGGAAAGTCAGGGAATGTAATACATTCTTGAGGTAGGTCATGGAATATCATGGAATTTTTGTCAACCTCAGTTTTAAAAGAATCACTAACTAGTTATTCACTAAATGTAAAATACGTTTTCCATTGTAGTGACATTCCTTTCCCTTGCAGAAGAAAACAGATTAATAAACTTTATTAAGAGCTGAATCTGAAGTGTGTTAAGAATTTTGGTGAAGGAAAAAAACATCTTGTCATATTGGTCATGGAAATTCATGGAAAAGTGAGGGAATTTTTCATTTGACAGAGTAGGAAGGTTGCCTCAAAGACTGCACATGGGCTGGACAGTTTTATTTTAGGAACGCAGATGTGAGTGTGTGTGAGTGTGAGTGTCACTGCATTTGTGTGTGTATGTGTGCCTGTGTGAAGCACATACATGTCCCCTTCAGGTTCCTGTTTCCCATCCATCAGTGACCTGCAGTTGCTCCCACCTCCCTCCTCCACCAGCACTGCTCTCTCCCCAAATCCCATCACATCTGATTCGTCAGTCTGTTCCCTTGCTACAGTCTGGTCACTGTGTTTATTTCCTCTGCTGTGTCACTGTGGGGTCTGGCTGTTCCAAAGCTCTGACACAAAGTATCAAGGATGTGATTTTTCAGGTGCTTTTGGACATACTGTATTACTCCCAGTTATTTCAGATGGGAGTTTTGCAGCATAGCTGTTTTTGTATGTGTGTCGCTGACCATCTTCTCTTCTCTTATGTTTGCAGATAATGGCTGTACCTCCTACCTATGTTGACCTTGGAAAGTCTGCCAGGGATGTTTTCACCAAGGGATATGGTGAGTACTGAACACACACCTACATATTCAGCCATTTCATCAACGTTTACTATGGTCCATAGAAGATACTTAAAAGTGTTGTGTGTAGCATTTGTAGACATTAAAACATCAATGTCAAATTGTGATACTTTGATAAAACAACCATAAACAAACAAGAAGATGGTGGAGATAACCGATAGCCTCTGTCTCACAAGAGTGGTAGTGTCAGTGCTTCTTAAAATTTAGACCACAGTTTGAAGTTACTTTTCCACTGGTATTTAACTTCTTCCACCATCTGTCATGAGGAGAAAGCTGTAGCTTGGGTTGCGCCCAAAGAACAGCGCCCTCTTCCTGTTTTATACCCTGGAGGAATCCAGAATCTGCCCCAGTGGGACAGAGTGTAAAATGCAGTATAAAGGCAGGTAGAAGCTGCCAAGCTTCTCTATTCATTGTTATCATGTGTGATGGTGAAAGGCTACATGCTGCACTTTTAAGAGTTTTCTTAACACTCAGTAATAGATGGAACAGACAGAACTGGAATAAAAACCTCCAAGCTTATATATCAATTATGGATGCAGTTGGTCACCCTTTTCATGGTTTGGTTTGTACCTCGCCACCGTTCACTTTGTATCTTGGTTTACCTTGAAAAAATTTGAACTTGAAGAACTGAAGAATTTGAACTGACTAAGAATTCAAGTTCTCTTTTTTAAAATGAAACATGCACTAACAATTCAGCACAAGAAGTTGAATGGGGCTTTTGGCAATGTCCTGTAAAGGTTGTGCAACTTTATTCATCAAAAGCAGTGTTGAATGTTCTACGTCACAGCTGTGTTCAATGTAATTTTGCATTGAGCTTGAAAAAAAAATTACATGCAAGAACTGTGGTGAGGGAAAAAATCTCATTTCAATACACACAGTTTGGTGAGCCAAACTGCAGAATCCTGTTTATTTTAATTTTTTTTTTTTTTTTTTAGTTCTGACACAAAATCATTAACACTCTTACTTTTAATGAAGGTTTTGTCAGATTAAGTATCAATTGTGAAATGACTTGCATCCATTTCTTGCAATAAACCACCATTTTAAAGGCTGTGGTCAAGGGCTTTTTGACCACTCTTACACTCACTCCTACAGTTATGGGCTGCACTCACTTGTGCCATTTTGTACTGAATTAAGCTAAATGCTCACTCAGATGGAAAATGGAAGCAAATGCACACTTATGATTCCAGATGAGAGAAAAGTACTCAGGCAGACTGCTGTATTTAGCGCAGTACTTGCTTGGGCTCACATGACCACATGTTGAGGCCCAGGACAGAGGCCACAGTTGGCGTGTGTGCCCTTGGGGTGTGTTTTCTGAATACACACAACTGCACTCAAAGGGTTACTGAGTGAGGTCCAGTGAGTATCTGGGGGATTCCTGGTTGTAGCAGAACACCATGACTCATGTTCCATTAAGGCTGAATCACTGCAAGATTAGCAGCTATAACAAGAATCTAGCAGAGCAGAATGAGACAGGGGTTGTTTGAGCTCATTCAAATAACACAGGTAATAATTCATTTAATTGTTAAGTAAAAAACCTTTTTGCACATAAGTAACATGTAGAGGCTGTAATGCTTCTGTGTTTTCCCTTCTAATGAAGAGGCTCTCTGGGTCATTGCGTCCCGTGTTTCAGAGTCCTGTCCAGCCCTCCAAGAAAACATTTCAGGGAGAAACACAGAATCCTTGTAACTTTGCCACAAAAATGGTCAGTTATAAAGACACAGAACGATGGCACAAAACATCAGCTATCAGGGACGATCAGTCTAAAAATATTGGTATTGGTATCTGTCTTCAGAAACCCATATTGAACTCAATTATATTCAACTGAAATTGCAATAAAGGAATATGCAGGATCAGTTGTTTGGTTATAATTTGGATGTCACATCTTGTTGAGGAATGCTGCTTGAGTCATCACAGTGTTGAGGTTTCTCCACAGGGCTTCAGGCCAAGGTGGAGCTGTTCTTTCTGCCATGGGAATGAACTCCTAAATAAACAATCAAAATGATCAAGATAACATCGCCCCATATTGATGCTTCCTTAGTGCAGCAGTTTGTCCAACTAATTTTTTTTGTCAGGGGTGTGTGTGTGCTTGTGTGTGTGGCAGGAGAGGAGATAAAGAAATAAGGACAAAAGTGAGAAAATAAGTAAAATAAACAAATTAAATGGGCTTTGGCATTTTGGTGTTAAAAATCAGACAGCTCTTCCTTAAAGTTGTTTGTTGTGTGCATAGATAAACTGCTCTAGTGAAAGCAGGAGAAAACGACATCCACACATTTAGTCAGAAAAAGGTTTATAATTGGTTTAGCGGGATCTAAGGCGATAAATCAAATGTAATTTGGCACAAAAAGGACCATTGGTACCAATGGTACCAAATAGGTTTTATTATGGCTGGACACATAATCCTAACTATTTTGTTTTTGCATTTCAAGATCATTATTATTTTTAGCTACAGTGCAACACCTAATAAAATGTAATGAAATTATACAGGATCTTGCAACATGGATGGGTTTCATTGATTTTGCATGTTGGTGGCCCCACACGGCAGTGAGAGGTAGCTGTCTGAAATTCAAAGACTTCATTACTCAGAAAATACTGTAAGGTGACGTCAGCGCACGGCACACAGCCTGCTCGGGTTTGCCAACACAGCTGGTTTGTGATGTGTTATGCCAAAAATACCAAAGGCATTTAGAGGGGCAAAAGATCTAATGTTAGTGTGTCCAGCTTTTTCTGGACAGAGTGCCCTTTTGCTGCTTTTTTCAAATGACAGCCTTTCCTGTGTGCTGAGAAGTGTACATACCCAAGAATTTAATATGAGCAAATACAGCAAATCTACGGGGTCTTGTTTAGGACCAACTAAAAGTTTTTATCTGTTGCAGCTCCACTTCATTACTGAGGCTGTTGTAATTTTACATAAAAATCTTGGCCCGTAGTAGCTTTAATTTTGGTAACAAATAGTGAAATACAATTAATTGTGTAGCTCTAATTGTACAGCAGCATTTAGTAATACTGATTACTTTGCTGATTCCCAGAATGAGAAATTCTTAAATCACTGAGGCACCACAAGCAAGACAACATGCACAACTAGGCAGAATCAGGACATCGCTTAGAGAATACATTTAACATACAGTACATACAGGGTCATAGTCAAACTTATGAATATTGAGGTCAGTGAAATTTCACCCTTTAGTGGTTAAGCCTCCTGCATTGACCATTAGGGGATCAGTGGAAGACGGAAGGAGGAGTTTGTCACTTAATGAATGGATGAATGAAGAGAGATAGAAATTTGTGGATAAACAGGTGGAAAGATATTTGGGTGCTTTGAACGCTTGTTGCTGCTACCAGCAGATGGGTAAATCAGTGGTTGGTTCAGTGGAAGAGAAGCTGGAAAGAGCTAGAAATGGTATCAGGCCAGGGAGTTCGATGTGCAGATCCTCAGGGCAAATAAACTATAAATGAATGAATCAATGAATGGATGAAATGCTGTGTAGAGCCAGGGTCTGTGTGCAATCAACTATCCAGCTATTGGTCATAACTGACAGCGCTTATGCTCTTACAGAATCCACATCAAATCAATACATACACTGAATTTGTGGCATATAAATAACTTTAAATGGACCTGGGAGAGTGATGAGTGGATGTTTCACGGACACTAATCAATGGCTGATTTAATGTGTTTATGAACTGGAAGAGGGAAATCTGTAAATGGGCTCTTAATCTGTGTTAATAAAAGATTTTGAGTGGTTAGGCTTCATGATATTCATATTAAAATCATTGCTGTACATAGGCCTGGCCAGTGCTTATACTGAATGACTTGCAGCTAATATCTATGCTGTGGTAGGATTTTTCATAGAAATAACCTTGAAAAAGAAAAAAACTTAAAGTTCCTGCAGTAAAGGCCTTCCATGCTTAGCTTTACAGTTATTAGAGGTGAAAGATTAATTGATGGCATTGATGCATCAATGATAAATTTTGCCAATTCAACTGAATTGATCTGTTAAAAGAAAAAAAATAATGTGTCACACTGACTTTGGCCTGAATTGATAAGAAATGCTTCGATTAATTCATAAGTCTTAAAAAAAAGACCTGACGTTGTGGTGTGTTGCCACTTAACAGAATAACAAAAATGTAATGTAATGTAAATGCAAAGTAATTCTGTTGTCCGATTTTGATTTTTTTTACTTTTCAAATGTGAAAAATATCAATGGATAAAAATAATGATGTATAAGTATAAAATTTGGGCTAAAACAATTACATAATAATCCCTGTGTTTTATATTTATATTTCCATTCAGACATAATTTTGATCTTTTTTTTTTCAATCTAATATTTTCTGTTTCAGGCTTTGGGCTCATCAAGCTGGACTTGAAAACAAAGTCTGAGAATGGACTGGTAAGTCGTTGCGGGTCATTATCAGATTATCAGAGCTGCTGCTCCAGACTGTAGCCATCCTCTTGTAACTTAAGAGGCTCTTGACTTCAGAGTGCTGTTTGTCTGATAATAAAGTGGCAGGTTATCTGATCTCTGAAGTGTCACCAGGACACGCTGCACTCCACTGCTTCACTGCTGTGTATTTAGAGAGATGTCAAGTTCATTTACAAAAGTTATATTTTTGTATTGATTAACCCAGAACAAGTGCAGCATCTTCGCAGTCCTATAGCACATAGTAGATTATTTTCTCCTCCTACAGAAGCTCTCATCACTTCTCCTTAATGCATTTTTTGTGAAAGCTGAATTTCACTTTTCTAGAGTAAGCACTCCACCCAAGTGCACATGACATTTAGTTTTCTCTCAATACAAGAAGGGGATTGTGATGGATGAAAATTTGCAGCAAAGCAGTGACTCATAGTTAGTGGTTCATAGTTAATTTTTCCCAGTTAATTTTTTTAAAAAACACAAGGCATTCCAAGAGTGCAAACCTGCATGTACACTGAACACTTCTCTGGCTCACTGTTTGTGGAAAGACATCATTCCTGTCACTTAAAATTTAAAGTGATTTTTTCGAGATAAAAACACACC
This sequence comes from Neoniphon sammara, assembly GCA_900302535.1. NCBI lineage: Eukaryota > Metazoa > Chordata > Actinopteri > Holocentriformes > Holocentridae > Neoniphon > Neoniphon sammara. The sequence goes on along the minus strand of OMKZ01037624.1, from coordinate 18,543 downwards.
CTTAGGATTTTAAATCAAGTCTCCATATCTTTTAGTTTTATAGAAATGGGTAAAAATAGACGATCATCTCATATCAGAGTTTGAAAGGTTTATTGACAAACAAATTAACAAAGGTGAAAACATGCCTTCTTTGTGAATGTAATAGTACATTCAAATTTCATTAATTAATAATAGATTTTTAATCAGACATGGTTTTGGTGGAAGGTTTTCAGGACTTCTTAACCTCCAAAACACTTTGTCACCACTTACTGTGGACATATTTTGTTTTAGGACATAAGAAGATGATTCACTCTCTTGCCCCTTTAATTGGTCTGTATGATCCTCCCATGTGTAGGAGTTCACCAGCACGGGCTCTGCCAACACCGAGACCAGCAAGGTTGCCGGCTCCCTGGAGACCAAGTACAAGTGGGCGGAGCACGGTCTGACCTTCACAGAGAAGTGGAACACCGACAACACCCTGGGGACCGAGATCACAGTGGAGGACCAGGTGGGTGGCTGGAGCTGCGGCGGTGTCAGCAGCAACAAAAGACAAAAACATACAGTGAATGATAAATTCATGGAGAAATAAGTTGAAGAATTGAATCTATATAAAAACAAAGATCCAACTTGGGTTCGATGATTTTGGTGAGGTTTTGCGTACTGAGGTTCCCACAGGTCATGGAATTCCTGGAATATTTTGGATTTTTGGGAGGAATTATTCCAGACAGTCAAGGAGTTGGATAAATTCTTGGAATATCAGTGAACTTTCCAAATGAGTCACTTCACTTTAATGCATTTTACAACTTGTTTTATGTATTCATAGCATCAAATGGTGGTTTCAGCTGGGTTTTGTAAAATTGTGTAGCCATTTCTCCATAACAAGACCCGCTGTAGTGGAAACCGCTCAGCTTTCCCGTACTGGAAAAAAAAAAATTAAAAATCAACATTTTTCAGGTCATTCATCTCAAAATTACATGTTGTAAATTCAGATTATCATTTCAGAGTTTTAGTTTGTCAGATTACAGTTCATATGATGGCCAAAAAGGGCATAAAACAAATTGTGTTTTGTTGTTTATGGTAAAAACTGGGTCATTTTTAAGAGTGTTATTCACTACTTAAGGAAATACCTCTGCATGCACTTCTGGTATTCCCTCCTGGAGCAAAAGCAGTTTCTTCTTGTTGTGGGCATCAATTTTTCCTGAGTTGACGCCATGAACTCAATGTTGTTGCAAGTTAGAAAATTACAAGTAAGAAAATCCGAGTTCCAAGTTGAAATGGACGCCACTTAAGTTATGCACATGAAGAAGTGATTGAATTTTACATCAGGGCCACAGTGGGAACTTGCCTTAGTGCTTTTCTCTTTGCCTCACTTTTTCATTTGCCACAACTCAATCAATTCAACTTTGTGATTTCTTTCTCCACAGTTGGCCAAGGGCCTGAAGCTGACATTTGATTCGTCCTTCTCACCAAACACTGGGTAAGGACCACGGGATCACTACGCTGCATAATAGCACAGTGAATGGAGGGAATTGGAGATTACTTGAATTAGAAATTACTTGAATGAGGATTTATCTATTTTGCATATATTTTCACATTTTTATCCAAAGCACCCCATGCTGTCAGTAGCTATTGGGCAAAACATTTTGTCCCGTCAAAGTTTGATCAGCTGAGTTTCTGTAGGCCAGTAGTTCAGCAGACAACATCTGCAGAACAGGAGGAGTGCAAACATTTAGCAAAAATCTTCACATGTACACTGAAAAAAAGGGCACGGATTAAAAGATCAGTCTTGGGATTTTAAGAATCTGTTGGATTGTTCAATGAAGATCAGGATTAGACAGATTGAATAGATAAAATATACTTGATTGTCCCCATTGGGGGAATTTGTCTTGGACTCCATATGCAGTTCTACAGTGTTAAAACAAAACAATAAAACTGTAAAACAAAATACATGACAGTAAAACAGTGCAGAAACATAGCAAATAAAACAATAAAGCAGGATCGGGGACAAAGGCTCATTCATACAAACTAAAGCACAACCTTCCACTTTTACAAAAGACATATTGCACAACTCCTTGTGGTCAGTGGTGCTGGTGGATTACACAGCCTCTGAGACCTGTGCCATCTGTTTTTTTGTTTTTTTGTTTTTTTTATTGAGAGCATTGATGGACATGGGTAAAAAGTACTCCATCTTTATTACTCCATCAGGAGTAATAAAGATAAAAGGAAAATCACTATTTTTGCCCAGCCTTACTGAACAGTGAAGCTTGAACATTAGTTTTGGGTTATTGGACAAAATAATTGATATATAATCTTTCTTTTCCCCACCATTTGAGAAATACAGGCTTCTATGTGCCAAAAATGAAGAAAATCATGACAGTTTGCTCTTATTTCTGACATGTTTCTCAGGGGTTTTGGTGTCAGACATTTGTCTAAAATCTCTGATACCGTTATTCCATTTTAGCTTGGTATTGGCACTGTTGGAGCTTTTGGGATTTGGAGTTTGATACCCGCTGCAGTATAATATGTGTTGCACAAGACGTTGACATTTTGTGTTATGAAATAGTTTAAGCTGTATCTTTTTGTCCCAAGTCACTGCAATCTGATGTTTCTAGCTCTACAACACCTAAGCTCCCTGACATTTACCTCTCACCTTCCTCTCTCCAACATCCTGTCAGCAAGAAGAGCGGCAAGATCAAGACGGGCTACAAGTGCGACCACATCAACCTCGGCTGCGACGTGGACTATGACATCAACGGCACAGCCATCCACGGCGCGGCTGTGGTGGGCTACGAGGGCTGGCTGGCCGGCTACCAGATGACCTTTGAGGCCGGCAGGAACAGGATCACCCAGAGCAACTTCGCTGTGGGATACAAGACCGACGAGTTCCAGCTCCATACGAATGTGTAAGTCCACATGAAGGTGGAGGCAAGTAGAAGTGGGGAAATAACTGGTGAATTTAAATATAAAACAACACACTTAATACACAGAAAACAAATGAAAGCCTAAATGTATCCTTCATCTACCTGCAGGCAAAGCCTGTTTCAGGGGACTAAACCGGTATTTCTCATTTTTTGTTTTAAGTGTTTAGATTTTAGAGGCGGGGTTTTGCCTAAGGCCCGTAAAAGCCCATTTGTTGCAAAAGCTAACCTAAGGTAGCAAGGAAGTTGTGTAACCAAGTTCGAAATACTGCTCAGATGCATGAATCAAAAGGCAAGATGGCAACCTCACTAGAAAGTATTAGTGAGGTACATGTCAGTAGTTAAAACTGGTTAACAGGGTTCATACAGTTATGAAAAACCTGGAAGTCAGTAAATTGGAGTATACAATTTCCAGGCCCTGGAAAGGTTATGGAAAATGATACATTTATAAAAGTTTTGGAAAAGTCATCGAAGGTGAAACCATTATGGTGGCACTTTAGGATTTTCATAGCGTGTTTTCTTGTATTAGTTTGTCTCAGTCTCAGTGAAGAAAGCTTATTTCACCAGTGTGAGTAAATACTGCCCACATTTTTGGTCAGCTAATTGCAAATTGTGTTGTTTCAACTTAGACTGGAAGGACCAAAAATAATGAGGCTCATATACAGTATTTGAAAAATAGACTGGCTTTCACGACATATTACGAAACAACTCTAAAATAATAGGTTCTTTTGGTAATGAAAATGAAGCTAACATTTATGGAGAAGTCATGTAAAAGTGATTGAATTCTACTGGTAAAAAAAAATGTGTGAACCCGGGATTAAGACTGAGCATCAGTCCAGTGTGCGTGCATCTTTTCATTCTGTTTCATCCCATCTTAACTGTACATAAAAGTTTTTATTTATCCACATTCTTATATGAGGTAAAAGTTTGTGGGCAGCCAGTACTATAGGCTGTCCTGTGGGACTAGAGCCCAAACCACAGGCCATGAGTCTTGGCCACAGCTACAACAACTGAGTCCAGACTCTTGACCTTGGCTAGACAGAAGCCTTCAAGCACCATCTACTCTCTCGTCCTCGTCTGACTGGCTTTCTGTGGCTGTCTGCCTGGCGCCCAGGTGCTGAATGACTGCCTGGCAGTTATTTTTACACCCAGGTGATGGGATTTACTATAATGCAAGTGAGATAAAGAGAGTGGCTGGCAGGCAGAAAGGCAAGGAGGAAGAGCGAGGTAGTGACAAAAAGGGAGTGAGAGAGAGAGACAGAGCAAAGTATTAGTGTTGTCTCCTGCTGTGTCCCAGACCAGGCCTGTCTCTCTCAGGCTACAATGAGGCTGTTATGTGAGGTCAGACAGAGTGTAATGTGGGCTTTATACTGGTGACAGTGCGCCCAGCTGAGAGTCTGGCAAGGTCTTTACAATATACACTAATTCATTCACAAGATACCAAGGTAGATATTCTCTTCATTAATAAACTAGAAGGGTTTGTTTATTGCAAATAATGTTACCGAGCATTAGTCAATTAATAAGCTAGTCAACTGACAGAAAATGAATTGATCATAATTTCAGCATTGTAATAACGTTGTTTTTTTTTCCATCAGAAATGATGGCACTGAGTTTGGTGGCTCCATCTACCAGAAGGTGAATGATCAACTGGAGACGGCCGTTAACCTGGCCTGGACCGCTGGAAACAGCAACACCCGCTTTGGCATCGCAGCCAAGTACCAGATTGATGCTGACGCTGCCTTCTCTGTGAGTAGCATGTAACCTGGGTAGTTGTGGTAGGAGTAGTAGTAGTAGTAGTGAAAATAGTTTAGCCTCCACAGGGAAATCATAGTGCAGGGTCAGCTACAGACCATTATCGCTTCTAGCTGAAACAAATGCTTGAACCGAGGTTCTTAAAGCGATAGTTCACCCATTTTGTAAAACTTAATATTATTTCACTTACCCCTAGCTGTTATGTGGGACAGAGGTGGTGCCGTCTTCCTCCCTCTCATTGTTACTGAATACCCGAAACTAGCTGGATGCTCCAGATGCTAACCATTTTTGTTTATTTTTTTAATAACGTCTTTTTTACGCCATTTTGGGTTACGAAAATTCTGACACACATCATCAAACCCAAACTTTGTTTATTTATCAACTGGAGTGGACTGAGGGAGTTATTTTTAGAATGTTAGTTGAGGGGAAGTACACTTGGTGGCTAACAGTTAGCATTTGGAGCATCCAGCTAGTTTCTGGTACCCGGTAATGATGAGAGGAAGACGGTGCCACCACTGTCCTACATAGCAGCTAGAGGGTAAGTGAAATAATATCATTTTTCAAAATGGGTGAACTATCCCTTTACGTTAAAGGCAGGTCTGACATTTTCCTGACTTTCTGAACCTAAAAGTCACTTTAAAGGAGCTGCTTTGGGTAGGGATGGAAATTTCGAGTAATTTAATAGTTGATTACTCTATTGGGAAAAAAAACAAGTTCTTGTGTCGAAAATGTAGCCACACCTGGCTTCGTTTGTTAGACTTGTAACACTCCTCTGTGTTTTCTGCCCTGAAAATTGCCTATAAGGCAAGTTTCCTAACCCTCACCCTACCCATGACCCTAATCATAACCCTTGCCACCTCACAGTCAACAGTGGGGGCAAAAAATGTGGAAAGCGACTTGTAACTTTCACATGCTGCCATATTACATCCCTGCAATGAGGAGAGGTAGGCTCAGCTTAATACAGGAGAACTTCAGCGCCACCCTGTGGATTCAGTCAAACCTGCAAGGTTCAGTTGAGGGATTTAGTGGGAAATCATTTTCTCAGTTCTGTCTTACGAGCAAAATCACTGCGAATTTCCAGTATTATTTTACTAGTCAAGTAGGTGGTTACATAACGAGTATCGGGAACTTGTCCCCATCCCTAGTTTTGGGTGTCTTCACAGACCAAGATGCCTTACACTTACTTTCTCTCCTGCTGAATTTAAAATTTTACTGACATAGCTAAAATGCCACTCTGGAGTGAATCTGCTATAGTCTGGATATCACCTTTTGAATCATAATGTAGGTTTCAATATTCAAAATGGATCACAACGTAGATTTAATTATGAGCAGGAGGATATTGGAGCACTTGCATCATTTTGAATTTGTGTTATGAGGTGCAAATTTAAACATTTTCATCAGTCTGACTCCTTGACTCCAGTTCTTTGAGATCTGCACCTAATAAAACAAAAAAAAAATTAAGGCGATGTGTGTGCTCCAGTATCCTTCTGTTTCTACTACAGTTTTGTCCTGAAAAGAAGTTGAAGCACATGTCCTCCCCTGCTTGTATAGATGTCTGACTAGTATTCAAATTGTGTCAAAGCAGCTGCATGATAATTTTATCTTTTAGTGAACTGTGTTCTAAATTCTAATTTATACTTTGATTCCCACACAGGCCAAGGTGAACAACTCCAGCCTTGTGGGCCTGGGCTACACTCAGACTCTGAAGCCAGGTGAGCAGAGTCTTCTGTCTTTAACCGAGGGCTTGGACAGAATAAAAACTGTTTAGTCCTACCTGAATAGGGCAGTGAAGACTAAATGTTTGCTTGTCCAGTTGGCAAAATGCTGTAAACATCACACATAAAGAATTACAAGAAAAATGTAGATGAGGACTTTGGTATGGAAACTCTTTCATTTTGTTTGTAATTGGCATATTTTTGTGGACTGATCCAGACATGCTGCCATTTTACAACATTTTATGAGATTTTTTCCTCCAAATTAAATTGTAGAACTATCAAGTAGCGTGAGCAGAGACAACACTGCTCACTTGTTAAATGGGACTATCCTTTCAGTTCATTTTCTTCTCTTTGTATCTAAACTCCTGTTGGCTGTTGCCAGCGTCACTCTCAGATTCCAGTCTTTGTGAATCTTGTACTGCTTCACTTCACACGAGCCCAACTGGACTCTAGCCCAACAAAATCAGCTCTTCCACACTTAAAGGGCAGTCTGCACCAGCAGCCAAATTGCTCAATGATATTTATGAATCACATCTAAAGTACAAACACCCTCATCCTTAAAAGCTAACATAGTTTCACTTGCATGTTTGATATGAGAGTCACTTGTCACACTTTGGATTAAATACTTCGTCTGTTCATGCCTCGTTTTGTTTTGCTGTGTTTTTTTTTTTTCTGCAGGCATCAAGCTGACACTCTCTGCTCTCCTGGATGGGAAGAACATCAATGCTGGCGGCCACAAGCTCGGCCTCGGCCTCGAGTTCCAGGCATAGGAAGATGACACAAACCTCTTGGCCCCCAATACACACACACACACACACACACATGCACACACACACATACACACACACATACATCCCCCGCATCCCCCACCCCCACCAAAAGAACCTCCAAATCCCTTATTGAATAGCGAACCCTCACAACCCCCCTGTTTCCCTTAGATGTGCTACAGTTGAAACAAGGCAGCATAATAATGGTCAAATCGTTCGGTCGACGATCTGCCACTTTTAAAAGACCATTTTAAGGGAACATATATTTTGAAAATACAGAACAAAACTGCAACAGAAACAAAAGTTAGATTTTGAAATGTGTAGCTTACAGAGGAGAAGTAGCCTTGAGTTCATTCATGTTGGTCTTAACACATTTTTATTTCACTACAATCATGCAAAACGCTTTAATTTATGTTTCTCTGTGCTTTCCAGTGCAGATAAAGGGGGAAAAAAACTATAGACCAGACAGAAACATACAATGGGCTCAACGCAGTAAGCCTACAGTTGAGTAGTTTCACCACCAGATGGTGTTGTTGCTTAGTACCAGTCACAACTCACAGATCACAGCATTTAGTGGTCGGCCAGCTGTCTTATTTAAACTGTTCTTCTACACTGGAGAGCTCTTACTCTATTCTAGGGAAGTGTCTGTCTTGAGATATTATAAAACGATGGGAAGGGTTAGTTGTCCGTAGCTCAGAGAGGCACTACACCCGTGTACATTCTGTGTTTTCGTCTCACTCGTCTTTCGTCTCTGTGCATTTGGTGTGAATTATGTCTTTTGTTACATATAGCAGAAAGAATATTATTTTATCGACGGTCTTGCGTACTTTAACCCACCTGTTAAGTCATAAGAAGGCAAAAGACCTGTCAGTTGTTCCTGGTCTAGCAAAGGGAAGGAAACCTGTCATGCACACTGATCAAAATTTTTTCTGCATAAGAAACACTTGGGAGGAGGAACAAGATAAAGAAATAAATACACCTGACAGGATGTGGTAGTCTTCCAGAACTGGTTGTGATACCTGAGCTTAGTGTACTTGACAGTATTGTTACCTCCTGAGTTAAATAAACATCTTGAACCAGTTTGATTGTATTTGGTTTTGTATCATGTCTTGTGATATTTTCAGTCCACTGTTGCACTGTTTTTTTTCCTGCTAATTTAGAAGAACTTAATGCATTTGGGCTTAAGTTACAGGCCCAGGTAGCAGTTTGTTAAAATGTGTTTTAAAACGAGAAATTACTTATTTCTTTGTTTGCCCATTTTGACTCACACTGGGACTAGAGAGCTGTCCAGCACTTAATACTTAGAGATCCCAGTGATCTTGAAAATCATGTGAAGTGGAGGTATGAGGAAAAATGAACACTACCTCACAAGTTTGTGAAAAAGAATAGATGGCCTGTTATGTGCTTAATTTTTTTAAAATTAAAATATAGCCTCCAAATTCCTAAATACAACCACTTGACCAAATCCTTATGATAGAGAGATTTGTGCTGAAATTGCAGCAGTGCTCCGATTTAAAATGAATAATTTCACTAGGATTTATTGACTTGGCAAGATCATGAGGGAAAAAATGAAGTCTCTGATGTCATGTCTTACAAACGTCACGTCAATTTTGAGCCACTGAATTTCACCGAACAACGCCTCAATGTCCTTGAATTGTCAGTGAGTGTGGAAACCTTGATTACCTTTCAAGAAACTGTGCAGTATGTACTCATGGAATGAAAAATACTCATTTTGAACTCTGCGAAAATGACACAAAGCATGTAGACATTCCTGTTATGCGAAATTGTTTATGATGACATCTGCACTGACAAGACAAGTGACAATTTCAACAATGACTCAGACAAGCCATCTCTCGCTGACGTTCTCAAACATCCCACCAACACTCAGGCACATACACGCACGCACAGACAAGGCTGTGCATTCAGCTTTCCTAACCACGCCTCTTCAGTTGCTCACGCATCAAGATGGCGACGTGCAGGAAGATGGGACGAAGCAGGAGAAATCTTTGCGCTTTTTCTGTGTGTATTTTGCTCCAGCTACTTATCAGCGGTTGCATGTCAGCTCCAGTAGGTGACGGGAATGACGGTATGTTATATATGTATAAAATTCCCCAAATGATAACTCACTTCGTTGATCCAACGACTAGCTAGCGAATGCCAGGTAGCTGGCTAGTAGGCTAGCTAGCTAGCAACGACGATAGTTGCCAAGGTGTCAGGTGAGAGGCTTGATGACCGGGTCTCGAAAGGTCTGTAAACGCAGCTAATAAATTATTTATTTCAAATTCAAGGCGTTTAACGGTGTTGAACTCAGTTAATTTATTTTGAGTCCTAAACTCAGTTTAAGAACGCTAAAAACGACGCCGTTTCTCGGTGTTTTGATTCTTCAATTGAGAAATCAACCTAATCACGCTGATTTTAATAGTCTGGCAACAGCACAGTTGTTTACATTTTCAGTTTTATGACATCGTGATGTTGGTCATATAGTTCAATCTACTAAACATTAAAGTGCCCTCTGTGTAATTTGATGACAATGTAGGCACCTTTTATTGACATGCAGCACCGATGAGGTCACATTGTTACAAAACCTAACACTGTGTAAACTCATCTTAGACATTGATCGTTTAATTTGGCTGGGTTAAAGCTATCTAAAGCCATCTACGTAATACTAGCCTCAGTATGCCCGGAGGGGCCTTAAACAAGTATTTCTGGCGGTGAGCGTCAGTGGCTTGGTCCAGATGTCCTTGTCATATATCTGAAGTAGTAATAAACCCCCTGTCAGTTCAGTGGCTTCAGCTCTCACAAAAAAAAAACCTTTTGAAGTTGACCATCATGAACCTGGATCACAACAGTAGCTGTAAAATTGGTCTCTTATGAGTAAGTAGACTTACTACTTAGTATAGATTTTGGCTATGTTGTTACAAAGCCAGGACTATTGATTATAAGGCCTATGCTTTCCATTCATTGCAGATGAAGGCTCTTTCATATGTTGTATTTCCCTGGGTAGCTATTAGATTACAGCTTGTCATTCACTGGGAAAGACAAAGACCCTGGCCTGGCCTGTTTCTCTTCACACACAGAAAGCAGATAACTGCCTGTAAGAGGCAAATAATCTCATTAGAGATCTGCATGTAAACTAGGGATGGCCAACCATCTGCCATGGAGGGCCAAGTGCCTGCGGGTTTTTATTTCAACCAAAAACCACATCTGGTGATTTCACTGATTAGTTCCTCCTCTGTGGTTGAAAGTGAGATAATCAGTTATATCACCTGTTGTCAGTTTTGGTTGGACTGGAAACCTCAATGGCACACGGTTGCCCATCCCTAATGTAAACACAGTAAATATGCCACACCTTAACTCTCAAACAGAAAAAAACATCTGTATGTACTGAGCAAATGCATGTGATAATGATGCACAGATACCACCAGCTAAATAAACAATATAAATTCACAATATTTAAGCCAGTGCAAATTATTGTCATTTATCGCTTTTAGAGAATATTATAGACTTACGCTGTTAGTTTGGGGTTATTCAATCAAATTTATTGAAGTAAAGAACATTTTCTTTATCAGGAAGGTCTAATATCCTAAGTGAGAAAGGTACAAATATCACGTCAGTTCACATTGAGTTCACATTTGTAACACTAAACGCATGACTCTTGCAATCTGATTTGTAGTAAGGGAGAAATTCTCCGCTACAAGACCCTATTGTAGCCTGGAATTGGACCAGTATCAGATAATCAGTTCTTGACTCATGTTTACTTCCAATTGTGAAGCAGTTGTTTCCAGATGACCTCCATAAGGACCGATAACGATCGTAACATTAACCTGTTTACATTTTTGTTAAGAAAGGTTAAGAAAGTAGATCTTGACATACCATGCGTATGCTTCTCCCGCATTCATAGTGTGGAAGTTCTTTTGGGTTTGGTTCTGGTGTATTTGGTTACAGGACAAATAGTAACGGGCAAGGAAGGAAACAAACTTTTTTTGTCCACAGAGGGTGGTTCTTCCTAAAGTTGATTAGCCACTAACAACCAAATAGTAGCTGTTATGTTTCAGGAAGATACTATAAATTTAGCTAGTTTTAATCCCTGTGAATGCTTTTGTAAAGTGTGTGACCCACACGTTCTCTGTCTCATATGTGGAATTTCATGGCAAAGTTATGTATTAAATCCTGTAACTGTTGGTGCCACAAAGCTCTCCTGTTTACTGAGTATTTATGCTGGCTATGGCCTGTGTGTATGAATAGTCTCTTTCTTCTCATGGGAACTTCTTACTCAGACCTTGAAGTCCCCGCTGATTTGCCTCCCATCTTTTCCTAAGCAACGCCTCCTAGTCCCACAGGAGTGAAATAATGTTGACGCTTGTTGGTTAAATGGTGTCATTGATTCAGGAGAACTGATTCAACCCTTATTTAAAGCTGTAATCTCAAATTTATTTGGACATGTTATTTTTTTGGTAAATGCACATCAATGTTCGAAGAGTTTTGGATTTTCTTAATGTATTTGCAACCTTGATATTGTACCTGAAAACATTTTACAGCCTCAAATAATTGGAAACCATGTGAATGGCTTGCACACACTCAGTGTCAACTTCCTCAAAAAGCTCAGTCAATTTGAAAGTAAAAATGTAAACTAAGTGAACAGAGGGGCAACATTGTTTTCACATAATACCATAAAGAAATACACCACATTACAAGACACTAGATCTTTTGATAGGCAAATTTCCCAAAATAACACATTTTCATTTACAGCAGTGATTGAGAGACTGGACCCAGTTGCAGGGAGTTGGATGGTCACCCATGTATGTGTGCCTACACACACACACACACACACACACCTGGGAGCTGCACAGTACAGCCACTGTTCTGCATAAGTGACCACTGAGCAGTTTCTCTGAGGCAGCTTGAGGGTTAACTGCCTTGCCCGAGGGCATTTGTAGACCGCAGTTTCAGAGGGAGAGCTCATTTTCCCAACCACAGTGGTCTGATCAAGCAGTGTGGATGTATGACTGAGTGGATATGTGCAGCAGGAGTGCAAACTGCATGCAGCTTCTACATGATAGAGCATGAGATCTCTGTTATTTCTGGTGTTTCAGTGTGATACAGTTTTAAGGTTAAATCCATTTCAGTCATTGGATTTGGCATAAAATTTTGTTCCCGAAGTAATTTGAATTGAAAGTGATTTGACCCCTACTGCATCTCATATGAGGTCTCATGTTTCACCATGAGTTATGAAATATATATTTGTCATTATAAAGGGTGATAAGGGCAAGGCTAAACTAATGCTGTGCGGGTTTTAACAGTTGTAACAGTATATTTTTTTAGTGTGCCCATTGACTCTATAGATACATTTATCTGTACATTTGGCTGGCAGGAAGTGTTTGTTAAAGCTGTGAAAGTGGAATTCAGTAGGTGCAGATATCACTTCTCCCTTGAAAATTAAGTATGCGTCCACATTTGTTTTTTTTTTTGTTTTGTTTTGTTTTTTACAATATTTCAACTTGATATGACTACTGTTTTAAGTGTTTTATTTTGTTTTTTTCAATATTAACCTAATATATGATCATTTTCTGTGTGACAGCAGGCCATACCACTGGGGAGGGAAACACGTCTCCAGGTGTTACCTTGACAACTTCAGACAGGGAAACAACAGTGCCCCTAACTGATGGAGCGACAACAGCAACAGAAGACAAAGCAGGAAAGACAGAGGCCGCAGATGGCGCAGCTAAACCCCAGATGACAAATGAGACAACAGACAAGAAGGTGTCTGCGTCACCTGATCAACGTCCTGCAGCTTCAACAGATGCCAAGAATGTTACAGCAGCACTCTCCACTGTTGTGTCAGAGGATGTAAGTAAAGGGAGTACTCCGGCAAAAGTGTCTGAAGACAAGCATGACGAAAATCAGACCATTGTCATTGGCATGTCTGATGGTGGCCAGCCAGCAGTTTCTATCAGCCAAAGTAATCCAGCGGCAGCAAGTGACAACACAGAAGAACCAGGCAAAAAAAATGAGCCAACAGAAAAACCTGCTACTTCTGAAGTTGCTCCAGCCTCTACTACAAAAGCTCCCAGCACCACCGTCAAAGACCCTGAACTGACTAACCCTGACCAGGCAGGGCCAACAACGTCTGTTTCCGTCTCCAAACCCGCCAGCACACAGATCCCGACCACGGCGCAGGACACTGATCCAGGTCTGCTGCAGACTTCTGATGAGTCAGAGACTGGCTACATGGATGAGGACGATGACAGCGATGAGGATGACGATGGCGACGGATATGAAAGCAACCCGGATGACACGGACGTTGGTGACAGCTTGCAGTTCGGTATGAATGTGGACAGCCACAACGACCAGAGCAAAGACCTGGCAGCCATCAGCCAGCAGGATCTGGGCAGGATGGAGGTGACGCGGTATAAGGCAACCAATGTCTACAACACAGAGGATGAGGACTCTCACTTCTTCTTTCATCTGGTCATCCTGGCTTTCCTGGTGGCCATTGTCTACATCACCTACCACAACAAGAGGAAGGTGAGTGTGGAAAACAGCAGAAGTCAGGGGTGTGTCAATGCAATTTCCGCCCTGTTTGCAATGGGCTAAATATTTCCTGGTGGCTGTGTCCAGTTATCTGTGATGTCTGTAAAAATTCCAGTACAAATTACCCACAGAAATCAATATCATGATGGGCCCCCCCCCCATTATTGACAGAGGCTATATGAAGACATTTCTCATGTATGAAA
>OMKZ01037621.1:7369-22856 GCA_900302535.1 Neoniphon sammara | reverse complement strand
CGACGCACCCTCGCTCTCCCTTCCCCTCTCTCCGTCCCTCTCCTCTCCCTCCCTCTGCTCCTCCACTGGTGAGCTATAGTGACTCTGACATCATTACCCTTGTTGTGACAGGTTTCATTTGTGCCCTGTGGACCCATACATCAGGCTGACTGATCGTCCGGGGCCCGGGGCCAGCAGAGCCCCGCCCAGGCCGGGACAGAGAAACAGACAGAGAGGGCCGCGGAAACACTCCAGCCTGAGCCACGCTGGGCTTTTTGCAATGCTACTTCTGATACTCGGAAAACGCTTCAAAATTCAATACAAAATCCACTATGTTCATACAAATAAATACCAACCATGGCTGAACAGGAAAAGATAAGAGCAGCATCTACAGAAACTTTAACATCAGAAAACCCAAGGAAAAAGACATCAAAGCACCGCCCACCCTGTTTGATTGACAAGTGAAAAACACCACAGCAATGAGCGCTTTGCACCAAAGATGTGGCCAAAATCAAAAGAGCAAGGGTTTAGCAAATTACTACTTTAACAAGCGATTTAATCTTAGAGTGAGTCTTAGTTTTTGTTGGGGGGTTTCTGATGCAAGGGAACAAAAATCCGCCAATCTGCCTCCGAGTTGCTTGAATTAAAGGACATTATCTCGATATCAGCAGGGACGATCTGCCTTGTTTGGAGATATCGTCACTTGTTCACTGAAAGTTCTCCAACTGCATTGGAAACAAGTGAAATTATCTCACCCAACATAGTTTCTTTACACTTCTTTTAAGAGGAAGGACATTTTAAGAGGTTATGCAAGATGAGATTAAATAACATTTTTGCAGTGAGGTTTTCTCTGACCTGAGTTGCCTGGAAATCCTTCTCGTTTTCACACCCGATCTGGACGGTAACAAGCCACCATTGAAATGGCGAATTACTGACTAAATAATACAGCATTCATTCTCAATGATTTTGGTGTATTATATATACCGTGAATTGAAGGAATGAATTGAGGGAAACAACCACTGAATTATAAAGACAGTCACTTTCACTGAGTTGATGGAATTTAAAGAGAACTGACAATATCCTTGGTCATAACTCCAGCTCTATGTATTTGCCGTCTCTTCATGGAGGCACTATAGACATGTCCTTGTTCCCACATATTCATCAATAATACCAGTTAGCGCGACCAAAGTGTGTGTCAACCCCAACCCACATCCATCTTTCCACCACTATAAATTCAACCAATACACCAACAATACCTTTAGACCGTTCCCAGCCACATTGATCTGCGGTCATATTAATGTGCAGCTTATGAGCCCACTGGCATCCTTTGTGGCCAGACAAAAATGAATCTACTTGAGTGGGGAGCTTTTAATGGCCAAACCACCCTGTTCTTTTGCAACGGGCCAGATCCCCATTGTATTCATTCAATTGTTCAGGCCGGAGAGCTCGGACAAGTCCATTAGGGAAGAACGGGAAGATGGCTTCAATTTACAGGCGCCTGGACCCCCATCAAATCTGAAATGGAAATATTTAAGAGGGGAACTGCGGGAGCGGTTTCAACATATGACTGAGCAGTGAAGCCAGATTCTTACAGCACAGTATATTTCTCATGATGTAATAGGATTTTGATGTTTGTTTATTTATTTTTTTCTCCTATACAAATTACCCTGGGATGCGATGTGTTTTGATGTCTTGTCTGTGGGAACAAAATTGTCATGGTGATGGTTTCATTCAGAACGGTTTATTCTAATTTAATTTGCATGGCACATTTTGGTAACAGTGCCACAAAATGCAGTTGAATGAGGTGGAAAAAATATATATTATTGATAACAGTATTGTAAAAATACAGGTTCTTGTTCTTATACCAATCAGCCCTATTTGGATATCACAATATCACGTTTTTCACCTTATGACCTTTCAGTTGAAGGTGCACAGGTGGATGAGGAAAAGTGATTTGGTTTTGGATCATTCTCAAGCTGGGACACATGTTGCAAAAAGGAAATAATCATTGACCTAAAAAAAAAAAAACAATTAAAAAACATCATTATTGGTGTTCATTTATCAGTGGGGTTTTCAAGGGCACAGCTCACTCGGCATTTAAATCAACATGTAATTTTTCATTTCCCCAATACATCGCCACCAACACAGTTTTTTGTTTTTTACCCACTGGAAGTGATATGTTGGGGTTTTCATGCAACATTCCTGCTTGTTGATGTATTATTCGTTGTATCTGGAAACAAAGCGGTTCATTGTATAATGAGAGATCCACCACTGGGAAAAATGTGACAAAACGATTGCTGGTATATAAATACAAGCTAGAGCATAACTCGCCCTTATACTTTTGCTCGCACTATTCTAAGACTTTTGTGAGTGAAATTAATCCTATTCCTGAATTATTGACTTTTAGATTTTGGGATGTGATTGTTTTTTAATTGGATATCACGTTTTCAAATGAAACCCTTCAGAGGTTTCTGTGAATTCAATATCTGAAAGAATAAAATAAGCTTAGCACAAGGTGTAAATTATGGCGAGAGTGAGTTTAAGTAATTTCAGATGGCTGTGTGTGCTCATTGTGCTCTGATGCTTGCAGTTGGCTCAGCAGGGACACTTATAAATAAAGCCTTGCCGTCTCACTCTTTAGTCAATACCTCTCCATGCACCACGGAGGTTAGCCAAGAAAGAAGTTGAGCCCAGGCATTTTTCATCTGCTACAGTAAACCTTCGGTATATAGCTTTGTGGTGATAGGTAATAGGTGTATGTGTACGTGTGTGCAAATATGTGAACACCTGTCTGAATCCCTGCACGAGTTCAAGCACCGGCGCGTGTTGGCATGCATGTGTGCGCAAACGTCCACCTGTGTGTGTGAGTACATGCACATCTGAGGTTCCTCTTGTGTGTTTGCGTGTGTTCGTGTGTGTGTGCTGAAGCAAGAGACTGACCGCACAGCAGGCACATTAATCATCCTGCTTTTTTTCCCCTCCCTTCAGCCTCATGTAGTGTGAGTTGAGGCCTGATGGATGGCTCGTCTCTCAGCCAGTCTGGAATCCAGGAGAAAGGCTGTAGCCTATCGACAGGCCAAGGACCCCTTAGGGAATCCCCTCCCTGTAGCTCCCCCTGAATCCCATACATCTCAGGGCCCGCAGAATCACTTATTGTGTATCTGCTGTGCAAATGGTGCGTTCCTCTGTCCTGTATGTGAAGCTGCACTGGGTAACTTTGCACGTTGTTGACCCCAGATGTCAGCAAGTGTTACATGACTGCAACACTCAGAGATCATGTACAATAAAACTGCATAAACTGCACGTAATCTGCTTATGTGCACCAAGCCAGTCAGTCTGTGACTGATTTATACTCTTAAAGAGTAACCAGACCACTAAGACAAGTCTGTGAAAGCATGACATCTACTGGTGAAAAGCAAGCTATTGAAGCTATTGCCATCTACCATTGGCTGATCTTCCATGCCAGGTGATGTTACCCTCTATAGAGTACAACAGGAGGTGACATCACCAAGCGCCATACATCAGCCAATAGCAGCACTTCTTGTAGCTCCTTTTAACATTTCTAAACTTACACGTTGATCTAACTTGTATTGTGGTGTAAAAATATTGTGTCTAACTGTGATAAATTCGTGACTATTTGTGTTATAACTCCTGGCCTGTTGAATCTGTATACAGATGTAGACAGCAGTAGCCACTAGATGATACTAAAGCATCATAAAAATATGCTAAAATGATATAGTGTACCTTTAAGCCTGTGATGAGCAATTTCAGACTTGATAAGCAATCCTGAAACTGTTGGTTATAAATTTATTAATGTATTCTACTTTTTGAGACAATGATTTAAACCAATATCCGCAGATGTTTGGCTGTTTTCCTCTCCTCTCTAAAGCCAAAACCTGCAATGGTGTGAAGCTCCTCCCCCTCCCACTTGTTGTTTTCCAAGATCTCCATGTTTAAACAAGCTTGGCATCTCCCATTTAAAAGCAACCATCTCACCCATTGTTCTGGAAAATATTCATATAATGACTCAGTCCAAAGTGAGGGAATAAACACTGTAAACTAGTAAACTTGGGGCTCACATAAGCATCAACAGAAGAAAGGCCTTGCAAAATGAGACTAGCAACTGATGAGACTTTTAGATCCAGTTAGCTTAGCTATTAGCCTTTATACCCAGTGCTGCATTGTTTTAGTGAGAGAGAACTGACTTTCTCTTGCTCATACTGAGAAAAAATTGTATCTTGCAGCTTTAAATTTTGACTCATCTGTTCCTGGGGGTGGAGTAGTAACTATACACAATGCCCTATTGGGGCAATACAGAAATATAGCATATGAATTTGCAGGGATGGGACAAGTTTCTATATTGGAGCCCTGCTTCCTGATAAGACAGATTTATCCAAAAAAAAAAAAAAAAAAGAATCTTGCCTCAGGCCCTCCTTCTAGGCAAGAGGCATGTCAAACCACTGAGTGAGGTTAAGACCTGTTCCTGCCTCTTCGGTACTCCCCTGAGTCTGTGTGATGAATGTGAGGCGATCCATGAGCCATGATGGAGGGAGGGTTGAAGGGTTACATGGAACATTCCAGACTGGTGTTGGTGTTTAATCACATCCTGAAACATGGATTAAGACTGAAGCAGTCTCTTTGGTATGCCCTGCTGCTCCGGACTTGGAATGGGTATTTGGTTTTTTCAGTCTGTATAGTATTAAACAAAACAGTACAGGACCATATGGGTAGTGCAACTTGCAAATAAGTGATTTCACACTTACCATGTTATACATATGTAAAATTAAAATATATCCCCCCAAAAATAACACAGGAATTTAATTTTTCCATATACTTTACACTCTGCTACTTCCACTTCTCAGCACTGAAAAAATAACAAAGGAACTGGAAATTTGCAAGGAACTCGAGGGCTTTCACTCTTGTGTGATCATTCTCAGCGTTCAACAAAGCTTGAAAATGGGGGTATTTGCATCAAACACGGAATATCAGTCTGAACGGTGCTAGAACTGACAGAAGATGTAGGCGTTCGCTGAAAAACAGGAGGTTATTTGTCCTCAAACTATCACTCCCGTGGGGATACACTCCCGCTGATAATCACAAATAACCTTGTTCCGCATGAGAGTAAAATCACCGAATTACGGTGTTGAAAATTGCATTACCCAGCCTCCTCCAGTAAAACTAATCCCATCTGATCAGGGCTTTTAAAGAGCGGGTGGCCATCGAAGTTCCTGTAGTGGGATCCCCCGGGAGTCAGTGAAGGGCTCCTACAGGGATACCCAGCAAAAAATGGTTTAATTTCAGTATTATTTCATTTGCGAGAATTAGTTGCATATCATACAGAATGCATGAACCGGAGATTTCAATCTCTCCATTGTTTTCTTCCCATCAGTCACAAACTATTTCTGCTCTAGATATTATCTAACAACAAAACTTTTTAGAGTTTGGTTTTATGGATTGATATATGTTTAATTATGAGATGTAAAACTCTCTGGTTCTTGCATACGCACATAGCAGTTGACTGAACCTGTGATATGTTAGTTATAGGACAGTGTCTCTGATCATTTAGGGTATTCATGACACATTTTAGCAGAGCATGCCTTGAACTTGTTGACCATGTGTGTTATGGGCCCGGCAGTCTGGCATTGTGCCACTATTCTATCAGCGTACGTATCTCCCTTCGGGTTTCCTCTCACAAATTCAAAACACTAAACAAACAAAATAACATCCTTTCATTGAAAAAAGGCTCATCTCTTTTGCCTTGTCATTGTTGTAAGAACCAAATTTTATGGGCTTTCTATCGCTGACAGGAACAGCTTTGAAATCATACAATCACACTACCCACAAACCCCTCATGAATAGCTAACCCAGATACGCCATCGCACTGCATTTACTTATCTTCTGTGGTAACCTGAAAATTTATCTTTTCAAGAAACACATCATGTCCCACTCTCCACCACCACATCACATCCCCTTCACCTGTCTTCTTCCTCTGTTTACACTAAAATTGTTCCTGATGAATACATAGACAGGTCAATAGATAGGTCTTCTTGATGATTTCTTTACCTTTTCTACCACACATGATCATCCATACACACCATGCCACTGACCCTTCCATCACATACTATTGGTTGTTTATAATAATGGTGATGTAGGAGTTAAAGCTTATTCTACCAGTGCACACATTTTATGCATTACTGTAATGCATAAATTCCATTAAGAGCATCAGCTTATGTCTAAGGTTGCTTTCACACCAAGTATGTTGGAACCAATTAAGACAACTGAAAGTGTAGGTCTCAGTCCTCCAAATGAGCTGTGCTGTGAGAAGAATAAGAACGTAATGGCACCAACTACAGGAAACAATCCTCAGATACACAGCAATGTTCCTTGTTTGACCATAGCATAGGTAAATGGATGATGATGTCTTTCAGCGAAGCCTAACATAGCAAAATGAACCAAGGGTGAACCACAATCAGGACTGATTCTCATGCTCAGCAATTTCTTCATGTGTGTTCTCAGGGTAAATTATGGCAAAGAGGGCAGACAAGCAGATCGCGGATGATCAAAGGTACAGAGGTATTTGTTTTGATTCCCCCTGATGCCAAAATGTCTAACCTTGCAAGAAGACAGGTTACCAAATCTCAGACTGTCCAAATTCCTTATGACTCCTTGTGACTTTTCTTTACAAGTTGGCCAATGCAAACCTAAATAAAACAAAGTGGGCTTTCCAACCGTGGTTTGGACCAAAGAAAACAAACACCCTTAAAGGCCGCCTGTCTTAAACATGGGGCAAAATTCCTTTCGCTTTAGAGAAATGCATCAATGTCAGGCAACTGGTTTCTCAAGTTCCTTTTCTCCTAACGCTTCTCCCTTCATGTCCCTGCCAGATTAGGGCAAGCGAACAGGGAGGTGGAGGAAAGGTAGGGGATGGCTGGGTTGGGTTTCTAAGCAGGACGAGGCCTCTGTTTGACCTTCTGTCAGATTATTCCCAGCGCCTGTGACTCCTTGTTGTCTGATGATTAATAATTCAGAGACAGCATTAGCTCCCCTCTATTCTTAAGTGAGACGACGTGAAGAGGAGGTAGAGCAAAGAGAGAGGCAGCAGAGGCAGAGGTGAACATTGTTTTTTATTGTGCTGTGTGTATTTAGAGACAGACGGTAAGAGAAAGAAAGAGACAGAGAGAGAGAGAGAGAGAGGAAAGCTGAGAGGCAAATAAGCAGGCAAAAGAGGCAGCTAGGAATCCAAGAAACAGAACTTAGAAAGTAAGGAGAGAGAGATAAAAGGACAGACAGATGGATGCCACTCTGAAGTCTACCCCCTCCTTTATTCCCTCTCTTGCCGTCTCCTCTCTCCTCTTGTGTCTCAGTAACTCTCTGCGTTGTCATTCACCTAACCTTGGTGGCAGAGTGGAGGGTTTCTTGGCGCCTGCCAGTTGTTCTTGGCACAGCAACGCGAGGGAATAAACCTCGGTGCTTTCATGATGAGGCGCTCAGCAGATGTCTGATGAACGGCTTGACGAAACTTGGATCTCCCAAGGACACAGTACTTTTGGGAACTGTGATGGGATGTGCATGAGAATACGTGTGTGTGTGTGTGTGTGTGTGTGTGTGTGTGTGTGTGTGTGTGTGTGTGTGTGTGTGGAGAATCAAATATGCAATATGAAATCATTATACTCGCCAGGAGCAGTGTGTTTACAGATTTTTTTTTTTTTCCCTTGGTGGCATCAGAGACATAAGAACAGATGCATATAGAAAACGTACACTGCATACTGATGCAAATGAGGCAGATACAGCAGGACTTTAGTACGTTATTACATGGCTGTGTTAAATCCTGGAACCTGATTGGCCAGTGAATGCAATTTGGTGGCAGAAATAATAGATTAAATGACACTGTTGCTATGAATGTCACTTAAAGCAGGTTTGATGTATCACTCTGCGTAAAAAGTCCAGTCCATTTACTACCATTAATCAAGCTAGCTACACCTGCTGGAGCAAAATAAAAGTTGCTATAACATGGATACTTCGAAGTTCTTATAAAGGCAAGTGGACTTGTTTGAGGTTCTCAAGACATTTGGCCTCTCATCCAAAAGGCTGGATGAGAGGCGAAGAAGGCTGAAGGTTGAAGAACTGAAGAAGCCTCCGGGATGAGAGGCGAAACATCTTCTAGAACTTCAAACAAGTCCAGCTGCCTTTACAAGCACTTAGAAGTACCATGACCTGGGTGAATGAGACTCTTTGCAGATATAACATGGATGTAAAATCAAATTCCAAAGTAACGTATGAGCAGCATATAAAAATCAAAATAAAAACAGGGTATAATATACTGTAGTAATGTAAACTATAACATGTGGCAGGCTAACATAGTTTGAATGTTCTTAGATATATGGATGCAAATAAAATCTATGAAATATTTCCTTTAGAAGAATCTCAAAGGCTAATAAAACCATCAAAAAAAATAATACTGTGTGTCAAGTTATTGCTTTCTTTCATTAGCAATATACATTTGGTCAACAACTAGTTACTGATTTTCTAAATTAAAGCATACAAAAATTCTGTGGCATTCCATGAATTTATGAAATTCTTTGACTTTCCCTGCCTGGAATACTGTTTTTCAAAATTCCATGACTTTCCAGAAATTCCACGACCCGTTGGAAACCTGACCACAGGACCTTTAACAAGCTAACACTGTAGGATAGAATGCACTTATACTCGTCCATGGCAACATACTTCTAACAGACTAACACAGCAGTAGTGCATAGTCCATAATGATGCATTCAAGGGGAAATTGTAAGATATGTAATAAACAGTATTATAGGTGAGAAAGAACACGTTTAAATATTCCTCAGTACAACACATAAGAGCTTCAGATACAATGCAGAGAAGCCAGTGTCAGGGGTCATGGCTTCAGTGTGAGCATAATGGCACTTCATTGGCAAGTCTAATATCAACAGTAGACTACGGTGCCCTGCTTCCATTATATCCTCACTAACAGGAATAGTGACAGACGGCCATGTTGCTGCGCACTGACACATTGATGTTGACGGCCTGGGTCGAAGTCTTCTGAGAACAAAGGAACAACCGTCTAGCCGGCGAGGTACGGACAGAGAATTTCCCCCCCGGGATGTTTCAGCCTTGAACATAATTGAGCTTGTCCACTGCCAGGGTGGATGGACTGCCTGAAAGAGAGCAGGAAGAATGTTAAAATGTGTATGGCATGCCAAATGATAACCGTATGCAGGAACAAGTGTTACTGCTAATAATAAAAGCAGCTAGCAATGAAAGCTCTTGCTAATGTTAAAAATAGGTAATAATCAAAAGATAAAATTGGAGTTTGCTAGAAATTCCAATTTTGATGAAACAGAGTTCATCCCCACCGTGGCAAAATTTTTGACCATCTTTTAAAATTTTAAAATCTTTCATTTGTGTGCTATCAATCATTTTGGAAGAGTCTTCACTTTCCATCATCTTAGAGATATTAATCAAATCAATGTCTCAAGTCACTATTTAAAGTTGGGAAATAGGTTGAACAGCTATGACAATTCAGCAAAAAATATTTGAATTAGAATTTGTTTTATATTTCAAAAAGAAATAATGTAGAAAAATCTGTCCAAACATATTAAAATTCACACTATAATTCGAAGATTCAGTAATACTGTGAGGCACTAGTCTCCGCTCTCTGATAATCCTTGAACCAAGTCTGTCAAGTGGCTCACTGTGCATTTTGGAGTATTTGGCAGGCTTCTAGCAGGGGTTAAATACCTTGTCCCTCCATTGATCTTTTTGTATGTTTCATTGGCACTGGTTGCGGCCGGCGTATTAATTTGATTGAAATGCGGTGGCTGGTACGATGGAGGTCGAAATCGGGGTCGGCGGCTATTGTGATTAAGCCTTGTTCTCACCCAGCGCAGCACTCCATACGGATCTCGCCAGCGCAGCCCATCAGGTATGAGAGGTGGCAGGTATGCAAAAAGCTTAAACAGCCTGTTCTCCGGGCATTTCCACAGTGACTCAGAATGCAAATTGGCCACGTTCTCCAACTCGACTGAATCAGACAAATGAGAGGGGGGAGGGAGGTGGGGGGGGGTGTACAGCACTGCCACTTAAACCTACTTCAACAAGCACACACACACACAACCATGGGAACACATACACAAGTGTGCAAAATCAGCTGCAGTAGAATCCATGCACGTACACACATCACACACACACACACACACACAGATGCATACACACATGCACACTCTTTGCTCACTGTCAAGGTCAGACAATATTGGCAAATGACACGATAAAAGCTGAGCTTCACTTGCAGCCATGGGCTTGCTTGTGATATCATCTCATTCAGTGCAGCACACGACGCAAACGTGACTGTGTACTTATTTACATTGGTGCTGTTTTTTTAATGAGAGACAGTGGCGCCTGCCACCTTCATGATATTGAGACAAATGGCGGCGCGGCCATAAAAGCCACTCTGCTGATTAACTCGCCACGGCTTTTTATCTGTTGCTGTTTGATGTACGACATCTTTGTAAGGGATATGGTCGAACGCAATCACGGGCCCTTTCATTGCAAGGGCCCGCTCAGATTGCCTGCTCGCTCTCAAGGGAGGCCATCCTTCAGAAAATATTGACTGTTGGACAGTGAGCGCCTGTGTGTGTGTATGTTAGGGGGCTGCTTTAGAGAGAAATTGTAAGTGCCTGTGTGTATGTGTGTGTGTGTGTGAGTGTGTTGCACATGTCTGTCTCTACAAGCTAATGGAGAAATAGCAGGAGAGAGCCACCCAGAGGGCAAAGGTTGCTCGCCTTGTAAAAGCGAGACAGGAAATTCCATTTCCCCTGCACACACATTGCTCTCAAATGTACCCGCTCTCCCATCTCTGTGTTTTCCCTCACTGTCGATCGGCCTCGCTTACCGCGCACGAGTGGGGAGCCGCCGCGCTCTGACTGAGAGGGTCGCTTCTCACCTGCCACATTCTCGTCTTTCAGCTCAGCTCTCTACTCCCACCCACGTCTAGGCTTTTCCTCTCTTTTTAACACACCATCACGACTTACTATATGCATTACATTTTTATGGGAGCTGATACTCCTAACCGGGCTTGTCGTGAGGCCTGGTCTTCGTCCTCCTCTGCTATTCGCTGTCACACAGTTAGCTTGTATTGCTTGAGGGACCAGAGGTATTTCTTTTTTATGAAGTTTGCGAAGAGAAGTGGCAGGTCTGCTTGAAAGGGGGCGACTTGGGGGCAACATCCCCTAAATCACATCCTCCTCTCTTTTATCTCCCTCCACGACTTCCACTGAAATGTTCCACCTTAGCTTTTCTCCCTGAGTCTTCTTTACCCAGCACTTCTTTATCATACATGATAAATGTAGGGACGCAGGGCTATATGTTACAAATTCTGACTGTGCAATGCAGCTGTATGTCAACGGTCAAGGAATTTAAAGCTTTCTACCGCTGCACTTTCAAGCTGCTCTGGATAATGGCGTTCGATAAATGTCTGCAATGTAAAATGTAAATATAGACAGACCCTGACTTGATTCTGTAGTTGTTAAACTGAAATTCTCCACATTATCCACTTCTTGACAGCATGGCCGATGCAGCCATGTTTTATAAGTGGCCACCTGGTGTCTATAATCTGTTATAGCACGAGTAAACGGGTTTGCATTCCCACAGTCTGGTCAAGTTTTAATGGTTGAGTCACATACTCAGAGCACAGAAGCACACCAGTGGAACTAGTAGGGAGTCAGTGTCTTGCTCAAAGGCACTTAAGCAGGGCATATGCTTGCATGGGGCATGAGTGCAACATTTTCAGCAGTTGAATTTATTTTAGTTATTTTGTCAGTCAACAAAAGCAAACATGTCATGGCTACATATTTCTCCTTTTGCAAGAAAAGCCTCATTTGTGGTGACAGGGTGTCCTAGTTGTTAAAGAGACATGGTTCCATAATGGAAAGGTCACGGGTTCAATTCCTGCAACGACTAATGTACCCTGTCAAAGACGTTCAGCCTCCGCCCGCTCACTCAGATAAGAGTGTCAGCTGAATGCCGAAATGTAAATGTAAAACGTGGCTCAATTGTTCAAGGGATGTTAAGTGGCCCGCATGACTGCCAATGTTCTTTCCGTCAAAATGTCCTCGAGTGAGACGCTGAGGCTATACCTGCTCGCTCATTTTAAATTAATCAGGATAGAAACAGCAGCGAAATGACAAAAATGGGACACATGAAGCGCCGTAAGGACACATAACGCGTTCACAGTTGACTCTGGCCAAGAGGCAAATGGAGTTCAATTGGAGTGGAAAAGCAGTCGTTTCTTAGATGAAGCTTCAGACAGAGATGGTGTAAGTTTATCTCATACACAGTCTCACACACACACAACCCATTCACTCCCTCCTTCGCTGTGAGCTTTCTGCTTCAATGACAGTAATTATCTCTTCAGTGTTGACGTGGAGACACCAACACTCTTGATGTCTTTGTTTGTTTAAAGCAAAAGCCAATCACGCATGCATATGATATTCAGCCTGCACTGCAAGCCACACCAGTCTGGCTTCCTGCATGTGTGCGCGCTCAGTGTAGTCATCCAAATCAAAGCGAGCGCTCCCAAAGTAGCACCCACTTTGCAAGCAGCAAAGTCGCTAGGAACATGTACATTTGTCGTGATTTGTTGCAAATTTAATTGGCTGAGAATGCTGGAAAATTTACCTGAGTCATATAACTGTGCATGTGTGTTAGCATGTGGTACAATATGGCAAATGCAGGTTTCGCCACTCATTTATGATGGGGGAAGTCAAATTGTGGGGGAGAGGCGAGTGTATATTTGGTTGAGGTGTTGTTAGAGGAAAAATTATTATGTTACAAAATTGACAGGGTGAATAAAACAGGAAGTGCATTGGGATTTCTCTTTGTGGAAGCACCAAGCTACAAAATTTCATGTTAGTGTTTACATGTAGTGGTGGACTGGGACATGACAATCCATCCAGTACATTTAAAGGCATGTTTAATCGAATCAGATGTTTGGTGGAAAGGTAATGAGGTCACCAAAGTTTACATGCTAATCCACCCAATAGACTTTAAAATATTAATTTGACATTGTGTCCTAATGGTTGCATAGAGGAAAGGTCATGGTGACACCAGAACTGACACACTGTGTGCTCTTGGTAGCGTGACGCACTCATCAATTTTCATGGAAATCTGTACAATAGATTTTAAAATAGCACTTTTTACAATTTGGCTGAAAGGTGGCACAGGAAAGGCCGTAGGATCACTAAAATCAGGAAGAATCTTCTTTTGAGGATAAATTTTGAGATAAGTTGCCTAATTTTCTTATGGGAATATGCATACTAAGTCATGAATAATACTTTTTCAAAGTGCTATATATCCATTTTGGAGGATAAAATATCTTTTAATATAGAGGGCCCAGTCTGTTACCTAAAGTAAACCTCCGTCCTTAAAGAGCACCATGTAATTCAGGTTAGTAATATGAGTGATTTAGTTCAACTTTTATTTCAAACAGTCTCATTCTGTTTTACCCACCAAAAGAATTACATTGGTTGTTTGGAGCCCTCCAATTCCAGTCACATTCAGATATCAGGCTCCATCCGTTTGGAGGAGGGGAGGAGAGCAGGGCTGGTCAGGAGAGCAAGGTCATGCCTCAGGATGCTTCTTCATTTCCAAAGCCCGGGCCCTGTGACGAGCGGAGCTGGCATGTCATGGCGTGACCCCGCCTTGCTCAAACCGCGAGCAGCTATCCCGCTGTCAGGGAGAGAAACGAAGGTCCTGCCCTTTCTAACCAGGTTCCTCTGCCCCGGGGTAATAGCCCCTGGGGTAGATAATAAATAGAATAATCCTCTTATCTGTTGCCTGTTGCTGCTGCGCCCCGTCCCCAGACACACACACACGTTTTTCCACTGCACCAGCGTGCCGGGCCGTGCTGCGCTCTTGCTGCCACAGTGTGTTTTTTCAACTGTGTTTTGTGCAGTTTGGCATGGTAGAGGCACATCAGAGTGTGATGGTAAAGCAGCCAAAAATATTGTCTATTGCTATTGCCATATTGCTATTGTACCACATTGGAAAGGCGCTTGGCAGTTGTCATTTCATCAGTGATGTGCAAGTGATCTACTCAACCAATTCACGGGAAAACCAAAGGGCTACTGATACTGCACTGTACTATTATGAGTACTGTATGTACTCATAATAGGCCCGATACAGTAAAGCAGGGTGCAATCAATAAGCTCAAATTGATTGCAAACAGTGAATTTATTAAAATCAGAAGGTGCAACAAGAAGCCATTTCAGTAGCTTTAGCTTATTGCTCATAAAAAAAAACAAAAAAAACACACTAACACAACTGTTTTTTTTTTTTCAAATAAACAAATATTCAGGGACTTTTTTGATTCCTAATATTTAAGTGTTACATAGTCACAGGTGTGTGCAAGTTAAAATGATTTGTGACAATCAGCTGAGCCGAGCGCTGGAAATATCTGGCCAGTGGATGTCATGTGGCTAATGTGGGACGCATCTTTAACACAACACGCTGTTATTAACATATGTTCTGTTGAAATAAATGCACACAGACACACATCGATATAGCTTGCAACACGCAACAGAGCTGCACACACACACACACACACACACACACACACACACACAGACACACACGGTTGGTGGCACCTCCCTGCAGGCGTGTTGGACGAGGTGTGTGTGAAAGGTGCCCTGCTGTGCGGTTGGTGACAAAGGCTATTTCCGTCCTCGCTCTGAGAGAAAGACAGGCAGGATATGAAGGAGATGAACTCTCATCACACTGCTAAACAGTAGCACACTCAGGGGACTTAAACCGCAGCTAACATTAGCACGCGTCTATCTAAAACCATCGTGCCTTCGGGCCTCTAGTCTGTAGATATTCAGAGGTCATTTAAGAGTTATATATACATGTGCAAGTTTTAACAGGCTCAAACGGCTGCTATTTTTTTAAACCCCGTACAGTATGAAAATGGACTTTTTATAACCTGACCATGTGCTATTTTTCAGCCACACTAGTGTCACATTTGACTGACAACTGCTAATGCGTGAATATTATGGCTGCTTTTTTGACATATTTTGTTGTTTTTATTTTGCAGCGTTTCTAACTTTGTCAAGAAAAAGTTGTTGCACAATCACCACCCCTCCTCTCCTTCTTATACACACATCACAATCAAAACCAAAGCCACAGCTGTAGCATTGCTATTCCTGTCAGCTGCAACAACGAGTATCTTGTTTAACCAAGATGCCTTTTCAAATGAGTCTCCCCACAGACGCGGCTCTCCCAGCTCGCCAACTGACTGTGTGATAAATTGTTTGCACATGTGGCATTCACTTTTCCCCCTCCGTGCGAACGTGTGTTTATATTACCCCACTGTGATGATGGGTTGTAAAGAAAACTACCCTGGTGTGATGAAGGCTTTTTACTGCATGGCAACGCCAACTCGGCACTTTCCTGTGTGTGTGTGCGTGCTCCGGTGTGCTGCTGTGTGTGTGTGTGTGTG
>OMKZ01037620.1:15543-44438 GCA_900302535.1 Neoniphon sammara | reverse complement strand
ACCCCCACCTCCAGGCTTTGGGCCTCCTCCACCCCCAGGCCCCATGATGGTCCAGGAGGCCGTCCCTGCCAAGGCTATCATCGAGCCCCCCAAACCCATGAAGCCACTCTACTGGACACGCATACAGCTGCATGCTAAAAAGTAAGGCCCAGAATTTAAAAAATCAGAAAATAAGGTGGTGGATTGCCCAATTGGACATGGTTAAAGGAGAACTATTTGGCCTAAAAGCAAAATAGGAATTAAATGAAATTCCTCTAAGATACAGCTGGCTCTTAGGCTCTTGATTTTAGGCCATAGAAAAACAATAAGTAAAACAGAAAGTATATAAAAGGGCAAAAAAAAAAAAGCCTGAGTGAGGCATCTGCATGCCATCACGTATATATTTGGTGAGAGCAGGATTACTTTGTGAGAGAACCTCAAGGCCAGTTCGTTTCATCAGTATGCAAATGCAGCTCACGTACACTTTACAGTCTGTAAGATGCATGACTGGTCAAATGAAATGAAGACAGATATGGATCATTGACACAAAGAAATTCTCTCTGAACTGTGGAGAACGGAGAGGAAGCTTGACCATTTAAGATAAAGATCGGCCACATGCTTTGAGAGCCACAGAGATGCTAACATGGTGGAAAATGAAAGAGATGCAGGCCAGGCATTGTGGTGAGTGGTGGATTGACTTGAACCAGGTGTTCATTCTTCAATAAGACCAGGAATTACAGTAGAATAAACATGTACAAAATGGAATGGAGTGCATCTGTATACTTGCAAATATTTTTTTTCTCCTCTTTTAAAGTTTTTCTTGGTCATTGCCTGACAAGATGCAAATGTGATTTATTTGTAAATGTTAATAAATTGCCAGAAGTGGACTCATGGCATTTGAGTTCTACTGATGTTGATCTACAAGTAAAGAGCTCTAGTTAAAGTCATTTTTTGAAATCCAGAGAATCTCCTTGATAGTTTTGTGCTGACTGAGAGAAATGGTTGTGGTGGAGAACACAACAAAGACACAGTAGATTATGTAGATACAGATGAGAAACTCCATACTGTATTGTATTATGAACTGTTGGCTGAGCAATTTGTCATGTATACGAATTTTGGAATTTTATTCTCCAAAAAGGTGACATCTCAGGTCATTAAACAACACAGAAACATTTTCAGACACATCAGAAAATACTTTGGTGGAATAACAACATGAAAGCCACTTTTCTCATCATTCACCTCAAATATCACTGAAGTGTGCTTCTTTGTACGTGTTCAAAGAGTACAGCTGACACTCTAAATAATTTCTCTTTGCACCCCTCTTTAGGCACAGCGGCTCACTAGTTTGGGAGAAGATTGTGGAGCCAACTGTGGACTTTGACGAATTTGTGGAACTCTTCTCCAAAAGCGCTGTTAAGGAGAAGAAAAAGCCAATATCAGACACAATTAGCAAGTCCAAAGCTAAACAGGTGTGTTTTGTGTGTGTGTGTGGGTGTGTGTGTGTGTGTGTGCGTGTGTGCGTGTGTGCGTGTGTTTGCATATTCACTTGGGTCACAGTGGCTGTCTTCAGTGCCCTTCCTATCTGTGTCTTTCTTCCCTCTCATTCCTCTAATGCCACAGTCCTTTCCATCCCTCCTCGCTGTTCTTCTCCCAGTTGCTTTGAATGACAGGAGGAACTGTTATAGCCAGACAGTTATTATGTGGTGTGAGCTCTGGCTCCCACCCGGCTTCCCCCGTGACCATCCAGTGGCATGGAGCCATTGGCTCGCGTGCGGTGAGGAAACCTCACAACGGTGATGACTGTTGAGAGAGAGACTAGGGAAAGAGCAGAGGGAGGGAGGGAGAGGCCTGGGAGCTGTAATTCGTGATGTGGTTCCGTCTCTAGTGCTTTCAGTATGGCTGAGTTTAATAGTTAAACTGTGAGTTTCTCTCCCTAAGGCTCTTTAAGTCATAATGTCAGTGTGTAATTCTGGAAACATTTGATTTCCAATTTAAAGCTGCGTTACGCAAGATTTTATTGCAAACATATACCCGTCATATCAGTCTAAATCAAAAACAAGGACCAGAGAAGAGTGTGTCATCCACAGTAGGTTTGCGTATATGGAGCTCTGGCAACAGGCATGGTCACTGGTGGGAAATCTAGCCTAACTCTTTAGTCTAACCTTCTTAATTTCTCTAATCCCTAATCTAACATAATTCCCTAGACCACCTTCTTGCAGATTTGAACCAGTAGTGGTCAGATTACAAAGCAGCAGCCATAGGAGAGAAATGATGGGCTCAGTGCAGTTGCAATTCACAAGAAATATCCTAAAACTTTAAATACACTTCAAAATAACAGCCATCAGACAAGGTGGAAGTACTGTATGTGAACTCTTAGAGCTGTCAGATGGTCTCCTTACCCTGTGAGAGAGAAAACAGAGGGAGGTTGCCTCTACACAGAGCAGCCCTGACATCTTAGATCAAGTCCTGCTGGTTTGATCCAAGAGAAGATTATATAGGACAGGGAGACAGGGAACGATATGTCTCCTCTTGT
Source organism: Neoniphon sammara (assembly GCA_900302535.1). Classification (NCBI taxonomy): domain Eukaryota; kingdom Metazoa; phylum Chordata; class Actinopteri; order Holocentriformes; family Holocentridae; genus Neoniphon; species Neoniphon sammara. The sequence continues at coordinate 41,926 of OMKZ01037620.1, read as the reverse complement.
GGAGACATCAATAGTGAGTTCCCTTGACATGTATGTTCTGATATGTGGAGGGAGCGCTAGATGTGTCTAAAGAAGTAGACTGCCGCTCAGGAAGTAGTTCATGGTGTGGTCTTATTGCTAAACCGTGGGAGGAGAGAAACAAACTGAGACGAGTGTGGCGGGTTAACTTCCCTGGGCAACAGTGCATAATACCACCCTTGATATTCTCACATATAACAATGGTACCGTGGATACTGAGATCAGTAATTACAAAACAGGACTTCACTGCCACATGGAACTGCTGCAGAGCTGCTGTAACAGCACAGAGGGGTGTTTGGCTGTGCTGTTATTTGGGTTGTTTGCAAATCTAAAATGTGAGGTACATCTGTTGGAGATCAAACATTTGGGGCTTTTGTTTCATGGCTTTCAGGGTCAAATGCCATTGCATTGATGCCACACAGAGATATCAGCGGTGTTTTGACTGGGAGGTGATGGTCAGATGTTAGCAGTGTTTTGACTGATGGTGGAATGACTCATGAGCTCAAGTCATCAAAGCTTCCATTCAACATAAATGGAGGTCCTATAGCTCAAGCTAGCTGACTGGGAAGACCTTATGAGAGGTTTTGGGGAAGAACGGTCAGTTTTGCCGTTTTAAGTAGAGAACACCTGAGGTCCCGAGATCATGGTTGCCCTTTCCATACCTCCACTGTTGACAGACATATGGAGTGACTTCCATGGTATTTGGCCAAAGATGGTCAACATACACAAGCATTGCTGCTTGAGTATCGAATCAATTGTATATTTTGAAGTATGTGTATATGTATTGCTGTTGTGCATTGTGTCCTCACAACACCGACATGAACCCTAGGCTAGGACAAGTCTGATGATGCTTTTCAAATCTGCGCTGTATCTTCGAGTGAAGCGAGTTGAATGAATCATCAGATTTTAGACTCCAATGCTGTTTAATTTTCATGTTCCCAGGGGATCTTTCATCAATGCTGTTATTTGTTTAAGCTTGCAGGGTTGTTTTGTTGTCTTGAAAGGCCATGGTTGAAAGGGAGATGTTTAAATAATTAGATTTTTCAGTAACGGCGGTTCATGGATCCATCTGTGTTTCATTGTGAAATAATACTACTGACATTTAACAAAGAAAATGTTATTTTAAATTAATGCAAAAAATGGATAAGTGACCCTTTTTGGTACTGTATTCTGTCTCATAATAAACTTCTGAAATCCATGTTATGCGACTATAATCTCTGTGTACAATGGAAGGGTCACCTGATAAAATGCGATTAATGACTTGTTTCCCCACTGACATCACAGCCACTCTGCACTATCTGCCAGTGGCACGCCGCGGATTCAGCATCATATCTCGACGGGCCTGTCTCTTGAAGTTGAGGTTGAGCCGGGAAGGCAGAGACAGTTGGCCTGGTGATATAACTTCCTCTGTGTTTGAGAGGTCTGCGGTCTGTGTGATCTGGGTTAGATGGAAGCGTTCAGTCTGGATCACAGTAGGCTAGGGTTTCCTATCCCATCCCCTCTTCACTCTGCTACCCAGCGCACACTTCTGCTTACTCAGGCGAGCTGTGGTCCATAATGTAGCTTCCATGCTGTTTTTCATGCATGATAAAAACACTGACTTATTATTATCCAACTCTTGGCTGTTTGACCAGTGGAGGCTATTACTGCTCAGCTAACTTTTGTTTTTGCAGAGTCCTGTCAGAGCAGTTGTAGCTACTGACCTTGAAATACTGTTGTTTTGGACTACTTTTGTTCCCTTATTATTACCATCAGGTTTGGTGGACTCCTTGCCGCCTGAAAAAACTTTCCAGTATTTTGCAGTTGCATGAAATATAATCTAAACAGAACCACTGAGAACTTCTCCTCACATGATATGCATTATCAGTGCCAGGGGTTGAATTCATGTGATCATACCCTGTTTGGTAAATAAGCCTCTTGTTGCCTGAAAGACCTGAGAGTTTTAAAGCCCCCCCACCAAAAGAAGATGGATGTGGAGAATTGGAGAAAAACGGGGAAAAAAATGTTAATCACCATAATTCAACTTGACAGGATTATAATTTGCATAATGTTTGCGGGTGAACTGTCATAAATGGTCCTCCCATAAAAAATAAAAAGACAAAAGGGAGTGAGGTTTATGTTTTTGTCCCGTTCAATGATTTAATCTTCAGTGAGTAAGCACATGTGTGTTTCGTGTGTGCGTGCATGCCCATGAAGTAGTAATGTTTCCCGTCTCTTTGTCTCTTTCTAATCCTAACCCTCTCATCCCTCTGTTTCTGCCCTTTCATCAACTCTCTCTCTCTCTCTCTCTCTAAGGTGGTGAAGCTTTTGAACAACAAGCGCTCACAGGCTGTAGGGATTCTGATGTCCAGCATTCATCTAGACATGAAGGACATCCAGAATGGTGAGTGCAGTCATGTGGTCATGTAGCCCAGTCCTCGCCTACCTGTATTTAGCCAACTAGGTGTCTGCCAAAGTGCTAGCTGGTTGAGAAATATGGTTTGGAAAGTTCTAAAATATGTGTTGCTGTATTTGTTATGTCTAAATCTGCTGTATTGTTGGTATTGATAGTACTGTTTGTAAGGATGGTAAAGGTATGTGTAGTGGTAAATGTGAGAAAATGGTATTAATTACCACTTTCACACATTTACTAATAATAATAAAACTACATATCAACTATATATACTATATGTAATGTAAAAAGGTTGCAGGTGCAAGTCGACCCAGGTTCTGCCTCTAATGCATTTGTACCACTCTGCTAGGGACACACTGATTTGACCTTCCCTAGGATTTTCAGTCTTTTGCTTCATTTGCTTAGTCTTAGGAGTTTCCCCAGAGTCCAAAGGAACTCGCAGAAGAAATAATCCTCTAGACACTTAAGTCACGCTTAGTGCTTCTGGGACTTGCAAGGATTCTCAAGACAAAATCAAACATATCTGATTTTGTCATCAGTCCTAGGGGCTCTCATCAAAACCAAAGCAGAAACGGATGTAGCCGTTCTTCCTCAGTGTTTTTCTTAGGACAGTTGCAACAACTCTGACGAGATGAGAATGGCAGCGTGAAAGGAGCATGTATTTTGGTTTTACGCATCAGGAGGAGAAGCTAATCAAGCTGTCAAGGGGACGAAAATGCCTCTTTGATACACTATTTCAAGTCCGTCCCACCACGAATGTTGACAAGTGGGTGGTGGCAATGCACCATTTAGTCTGTTACCAACTATTGGAAAAATACAAAAAGAAGAAGAATTGTGAGCTGGGAAGTGTAGATTACCATCACCTACAGTATATTTCTAAATGTCAATATGACATTCTCCAGGAGAGACAGCACATGGAAATTCAGCTGTTAAGTTACGAGTTGGAAAGAGTTGTCTAGTGTATTACTAGCTTAACCCAGCAGCGATCAGTTAGTTTCAATACATTTCAATAATTGTATTTTGGGGGTCATAAAACTACATCTTATGCTCAGTCTATTGACAAGTGATTGAGAATGAATGATGCTGACCTCATTGCCCAACCTCAAAGCCCCAATTGATAGTTAACGTCATCATAAGTCATAACAATGCGAGGCATCAGAAATGTTTTATAGTATTGCTTTGTTACTGTCCTCCCCCTTTTTCTTTTGTCTCTGTTTATGTAATCCCAGCCCCATCCTACATGTAAATCATTTTTCTCTGCGGCTCCCCGTCTGTCTCTGATGTGTTGTCACCATCTTGTCTAAACGGCTTTGCTGGAGTGAAGTCATTCAGGAGATGTTGATAGGAATGGACCGTCTTCCTGTTTTAGTTACCCTCTGATTGCGCTCCGGTCTTAATCCCTCATCCGTGTGTCTAAACACCCCTCCTCATCTCCCCGTCCCATTCAAGTGGGACCTCCTATACATTCCAGCTTCAAATCTTTATCACTGCTCATATGGCAGCGGTCTAGGTTTGATCAAAATAAATGTGTACCACAGAAACCATGGCTGGTACATACACTTGTAGCGGTAAACAGTCGCTCTTTGGAGTTGTTTTGTCTACAGTATCTTCAAAGCGTCTTGCGGACGGAGTTTGTGCTCCTCTGTGCTCCGGCCTTAACATCGGCCCTCGCTGCATCCATCCCAGGTCAGAGAGGGAGAGAGAGGGAGGGCAAGCGTGGGCCACTCTCATCAGCACTGTCATTCATCTCCTATGTTAGGACAGTTTTTGCCATAGTACATAATTAGCGCTGATTGGAAACTTCAGTATATCATGGAGAGTAAGATCACAAAGAAGATAATCTCGGCGGTTTGGTGAAGAGGTTCTCCATCTTCTCAGCTCGTTATCCCCAAAACGAGGAGATGCCTGCTGCCATCCATCGTCCATATTCATTATTTCACAACATGGAAAAAAAATCTGATAGGTTGTAAACAGTATAATATATTTGTATATTAAGATTTGTTCTGTTTTCCCATTCACTAAATAATCTCATGATCCCCTGGGCACTTTAGAGGTTTAAGATGATTAAAGAATCAAAGAACAATTTGTTTACAAAAGAGGAAGGATTCATTCATGACTTTCTGCTCGTCCCGTTCAGTGTAGTGAATCATCGTTTTATTTATCCTCTTGATTTCATGTTTGTAGACAATGACTAACATGGCTTTGGTCAAATCAACGGGGTATCGCTCCAACTTCAACATCTAAGGGAGGAAGAAAAACAACTTCTGAATCACTGATTTAGATCATGTCTGTTTTATGACAGCGGAATTGCTCAGTGAGAAGTCAACACTTTTATTTTCCTCACAGCTGTTGGTGTTTGTTCTCAGACTTGGCCGACACTTGTGTTTCATAAGACACTTCCGTGCAGTGTCTGCTTCCTGTGAGGCTTTGGAGCGCCAGTCACAGCGTTAGATGGTGGTTGTCGGCGCCATGCGGGGCTTGAGTGTGGTAGCAGGGGTAGACCCAGGCAGATGGATCTGGGTTTTGGTCATATGAGGTCTGTGTCAGAGCGATGATACGGCTCTCTCCCCTGTCTTCTAACTCTCTCACCCCACCCCCCCTGCTGTCAAACCAGCCAGCCTCTGGTTCAGACAGTAATGAGAACCAAATGATCACCAGAGAGCAGAGTGAGAATGAGAGAAAAAGTAAGAGGAGACAGTGACAGAAAGGGTGAGAAAGAAAGAAAGAAAGAAGTGGGGAAGGGGAGTAATTGTAAGGTGGGGTTGATTCTGCGGTGGATGTGTAAGAGGGGCGAGTGTGAAGGGGTTAGAGAGTGACAGCAGCAGAGAACAGAGATGGAGGAAATGAAGCTGCCCTTGTGGTGACTAGTTGAGAAACATGAGTGTGAATGACACTGTGAACAGAAAAAGAAGGTGACACACACTTCAAGGGAAAAAGACATCATTTTATTTGAACAAAGGGGATATAAAAAGGCATAAATAAGAATAAGTAGTAAAATTATAGCTGGATTGTGCAGGTGAAATAAAAGTCCTAGAAAGACTCAGTCTCATCTAGGAAATAGTATGGATAAAACAGAAAGAAAAAAGACAAACACTGAGTGAAACAAGCATAAATTATAATGATTAATGATCCGTAGACAGAGAAGACAAGGTGAAATATGAAAAACAGTGAATAGTAAAAGATGTCAAAATTAGCCAAACATCGGGGAAATTAATCTTGACAGAAAAAAGAGATGAGTACAATATGTTCAATGATGTTTAAACATCAGTTCAGCTTTTTTTTTTTATCAACTGTATGGCCCCTAACCTAGTTGTATCCCATATTCAGCATTATTGCATATGGCAAAGCTTTGCTCCAACCTCAGTTGCACCACTGAACCCTTTTCCTGTACAATCTACCAATCTACTGATCATGCAAAGCAACCCTCTCTGGCTATAGTAAATTTCCCTTGTTTGGAATGCTTTTGTTGGTCTGCCTGACTTGACCAGTGGAATAGTCTGTTTTGCCATATTTCATTTTCGTCGGTCTTTCTTATGGTCGTCTTTCTTTCTTCTGTCTTTTTCTTCTTTCTTATTGTCTCTTATATAAAACTCCTGTTGGGTGAAGGGCTTACTAGAAATGCAGTCATGTTCCATGTTTAAGCACGAGAAGTTATGCGTGGTGAACGCTGTGCACTGAATCCATTACTCTGTGTTCCCTTATCCCTTTGACATAAACTCTCCCCCTGCACCTCAACAGCAAATCAGCAGATGAAAACAGTGTGAGTAATTTGGACACCCACGGCATGCTGAAATACATATATAGGTGTCGAGTGCTTCACTGGGTGATTGTGCATACAGCAACACCTCAGCCTCAACACCACAGACCCCGGGGCTCTGTTTGTCTTTAAACATTTACTTTCAAAGGATTAATGCTCGCGGGCGCCAGGTCCTCGCGCCGAGACAAAAAGGCGACACCAGGAATTCAAACACAGGAGTTCAAACACAGATCTTTGTACCTTCGACAGATTTCTAAGACCTCCATATTTATGTTTTAGTTTGTGGCCTCTTGCATGCTATCGTGACGAGAGCTGATAACTATGTAACTCTTGGTGTACAGCACATAACGTTTTGTGTGAGGCGTGCAGGGTGAATGCTGCCCTTGTTGCATTTCATGGCACCTTCAGCCTCAAAGCAAAGCAAGAAGTAACTTCTACAACGGTTCAAAAATGGTTTTTAAAGGGGACCCTGAAAGATACAAGAATATTCCTAGAATTTTACAGTTGTCAACACATACTTCAGTAATAACATTACCCACCTTGTCTTCTCCTTCCTTCTTTAGCCATCCTAAATATGGACAACACTGTGGTTGACATGGAGACTCTACAAGCCCTTTATGAGAATGTGAGTATAACGACACACAACAGTTTAGTTGTGGAGCCATGTCTTTGTGGTTAAAACAATAATAACCCTAACCCTAAATTTGCTAAATTTGACTTTGAGGGATAGATGATCAAGGTTCTTGTGGACAGTGAAATGTCTGTACAGTCAGTAGACCGGGGAAAAGACAACACCTCAAAATGAAATGAATTCTTGCCAACGCCAATCACCAGAACAGGCTGGGTTGATCTTGACTGCCGCATTTGGTCTGAGCAAACCGCACAGTCCTTTTTTCTGTGTGGTTTGTAGTATTATTACGGCATTCTTGCTTGTAACAAATTATATGATTTATGGTTACACATTTAACGCTATAGATGAATCACATGCAACCATTTTTTTTATAGAATGAAACCTAAGTAGAGTCAACAAGCAGTGATATCAACAAAATGGCTACGAATCCTTCAACGGCAGTTACTTTTGTTGTACTTGGCACCTTGCTGACTATAAATTGCACAAAACCAATTCCCATCCATCAAAAAATACCTTTCCAAGATCATCAAAAGGTGAACTTCTGTTTACAGTCAGGAGAAAAAAAAATCCAGCTGTTAATTAAAGGGAATTTAGCGGTTTCTACACTGTGTAGCTACAAGGTTTCCACAGTGTGAATGTCAGTCAGAGATGCCCGTACATTGTGAACATGCCTTGCTATCTGGAGTTCATATTCCATGTTCCACTTGAAAGGGTGAGCTAAAGGAAGTGTGCATTAGATACCAAAACAAACAGGCGAACCACAAACCCTACTGGTATGTGTGCTGTTTGGCGACAGAGTCAGCCCTGTGTAGGTCTGTCTGCTGGCCTGGAAGGGGACCCATGCTTTTGCATAGTAAACATGTATTCTTCACTTTGGATCGGATCGACTCCACTGTTGCAATGCCCCGAGTGCAGGAGAACAAGAGTTGAGAAACCCTTGTGTTTGTGGCACAGCTCGGCTTTAAAGTGCTGGTGTGGTTTAAAAAAAGAGTATCTGGATATCATGTTAATGCTACAACGGGCTTTGCCAAGTGAAATGACCACATTGTACTGTATAACATTAGCATGAAATGAATTACGGAGCTGTCAACACTACTTCACAATATGACTCCATTTTGGCTCTGAAGGGTTCCCTGTATACAGTAAATACATATTCATCAACCTTCACTGATAGAAAGTCTCCCCCACCCAATGGAAGTACATCAAGACCCATACAAAGTTACGTCAATAAATAATAGAACATGAAAAGGGGCATGTTTTCCCCCTTTCAACTGTGATACAGTTTTAAGATGCTGTGAAATTCCTATGAATTGCTTTTTGGCATCGCTACACAGGAGAGGCCTGGACCTTTGGCTGCCAGAGGCATATTAATAATGTTGATCATGGGAATGAGACTGAGGCTTGAGACAAGCTGTAGTTATGAACCAATGTGTCATAACTGAGGATCAAAAGGCTTCTAACCTCTCCGCTCACCCCGAGACTGCAAGCCCCTCTCTCTCTCTCTCTCTCTCTCTCTAGGTCTCTCTCTCTCTCACTCTCTCGCCCCCTCTCCCCCTTATAGCCTCAGGCTATGTTATTGAGTCGAGGAGCCAAATTGTTTCTCTTTTGTATTGCGAGACTCCATCCTGTCTGTGGGTCTCCAGCTCCCTAAACCACAGTTGGCAGCACAGCCTGTGTGTCTTTAGGAATGAGAGGGGCTTCTAATGGTTACACCCTCACTCACTGTGCTAGAAGCTAGATCACACACTACCCTCCCTCACTCTCTTTTTCTCTCTATTTCTCCATGTCCCTCACATTCTCGCACACAAACATGCTCACAAACAAACATGTAGGCGTACATAAATGTGCACTCATGCACACAGATACAGAAAGACATACACACACACACACACACACACACACACACACACACACATGCAGGGAGAGACAGAGCCACTCAGTCTATGAGCTGTGGATTATAACCACTCCTGCTCTTTGAACAATAAGCCACCGCCAGTAAAGGGGTCACAGTGATAGTGGGATACCGTTCCCTCCCCTCTAATATCACAGGCTATAATCTGGGTCCAGACTTCAGGCTGTCTGACAGTCAGACTCCCTGCAGCTGACAGTAGCCAAATGTCATGGAGGTCAGTCAAAAACCATGGTCAGATAGCATCTCCTAAGAACCGCTACCCTATAAATAGTCACCTCGCGCTAATTTTTTTCACAGCCAGGCCTTGTGAGTGCCAGAACCAGGTCAAAATGTTTGTGACAGAACAATTTGTCCTTTAGACACTACGCTGTTGGCAGCACAATGCAACAAGAATCATTGAAATGATGTTTTAGCAGAAACTGAGTGACATAAATCATGATTAAACCATGGCCAGCTCTGTTTAGTCCTCTGCTAGAAGTAAATACCACTTGGCCTACTGGTTCAAATCTGGCACCACAAATACCATCCCACTCTCCTTTGCAATGATATTTCACATGGGACTGTATTTCTCATGCTAACATGCCCCGGCAATTCAAAGATCACACGCTAATGCCTACTTGTCCCCAATTACACCACACACTGCTGGGCTCTACTGCTGGCCTTTGAAAAGGATCTGCTTTGTGTTAAATATATTTACACTTGAAAACATCTCTGGAGAAGGCGAAGCAGAGCTTGCCCTTGTCGACAGAAGGCAGCGGTGTGTAGAATACTAATCGGCTGCTCAGTGCGTTTGATGCTGCTGTTTGATGTTTTCCAAGGATCCATGCCGAGGCCAAACCCCAAAGAGAACGAGAGGGAGGCTGCTCTCTTTAGAGTCGGACTTCGGGGTCTATGGGCTCCGGAGGGAAAGAGTTTACATTCTCTTCCTCAGGATGGTTTTATTGTTTTGCCAGTCTGCGTCAGACAAATTAACATCCATTGTCTTTGTCTCTTGTGAAATGAAGGGGCATTTCTGGTCTGCCTTTCTGTTAAACCACCTTGTATAAAACTGTGGTCCAGAGCCTGACAACACGATAATAGTCAGGAATGTAGTCTGGCTTTAAGGCTATATTGTATAATACTTTGGTCTTGCACTCCTTAGCATTTGTGCAACTTATATATGCTGGATGCCATAGAGTTGAGTAAAGGGAGAACATGCCACAGTTTGAGAATTCATATATGCTAGTCCTATGGTTTGTGGTCAATACACGCGGACATGAAAAAGTAGAGAACTAAGGCTGAAACCTATGTCAGCAAGATGCAAGTGTACAATAGACACTGGGAAATGGAAAAGGTTTTGTGGATTCACATAGCCTCTCTCTCATTTTTTTTTTTTTTTTTTATATTCAGTTAGTACTAAATTCATTGCTATTAAGGTTTGGCTTCCGTCACCAGATGTTAATTTTTTTCTTTCAAGCTGCATTGAGCAACTGATCAAATGCATGCACAAAGCTTCTCATGTCATGACTTGACTTTAAAAACTGGTGGCAATTTGTTATTTTTTACACCTCGGGCAATTTTGGGGTTGGGCCCTGCTGTATATGTATTTGCTGATCAAGTGAATCTTCATGCCGTTTCTTCACTGACAGAGAGCTCAAGATGATGAGATGGATAAGATTGAAAAGCACATTCAATCAGCCAAAAACAAGGAGGATGCCAAGCCACTAGACAAGCCTGAACAGTAAGAGGCAACCCTTCCCAACTCATCCAGATTAATCACATGAAAACTGTCTAATTTTGTGGTGTTTTGAGATGAAAAATAAACAGATGTCCTGTGGTAATTGGTCTTGTCATCTCCTCTTCCCTTCATCAGGTTTCTCTCTCAGTTGTCACAAATCCCCAACTTCTCTGAGCGGGTGTTCTGCATCCTATTTCAGTCGACTTTCCACGAATGTATCTCATCTGTTCTCCGCAAAGTAGAAATCCTCCAGAGAGTATGCAAGGTGAGCCGCTGGCCGTCTTTCATCCCCCTTTCTTTTCTTTTCTGTTGCATGTTTTGCCTTCATCTCCTCTTATCATCTGCCTCGGCTTTGTTTCTCACTTGTGTTTGTGTCTGTCTTTGCGCGCCAGACTCTGCAGAATGGCAAGTGTGTGATGCAGGTGTTGGGCCTGGTCCTGGCCTTTGGTAACTTCATGAATGGAGGGAATCGGACTCGAGGCCAGGCCGACGGCTTCAGCTTGGACATTCTGCCAAAGCTCAAGGACGTTAAGAGCAGTGTGAGTCGTCTGTCTGGTACAGACTGAGAACAAACATCACCGCTCACGCTGCAGCTGCTCAAATTCAATATTATTTAACAACAGCTTTTCTCTATAAATGAATCCCTCAAGCAAAAACAAAACATACAAATTCGTTTCAAGCTGTGAACTTAGTGATGTTTACAGAATCAGTTATCTTAAAGGAACAGTTGATCCAAAATACAAAAAAAAAGATATTTTCCTGTTACCCCTAGTACAGTCTATCCATCCAGATTTCTGTGTGATTTGGCGAGGTCTCCCAGCACCCCAATACAGTGGGGCTGTGGATGGGTATTCATTTGTGGTGCTCAAACCGTCAAAAATGTACATGTGAAAAACTCAACAGCAACAGCTCTGTCCAAAAACAATGACATGGATACCCGACATAATCCACGGCCCTTGGGGGCAAAGGGTTTTGTGGGGTACTATTTCTCAACGAATATCTGAAGCAAATTCAGGGCGGACTGATACAGTTTGCCATGTTCTTCAGCAGGAAATAGCTCCCGATGAAATTCTTTGCCCATGAGGGGCTGTGGATTGTGGCGTGGTATCTGTGTCATTGTTTTTGGAAAGAGCTGTTGGTGTTGAATTGTGGCAGACTGGAAACCTTGCCAAATCACACAAAAACTATCTGGATGGACACACTACACTAGGGATCAGTAGGACAATATATTTTGCATTTATATTTTATAGCTTTGTATTTTGGGTGAAGTGTTCCTTTAATGCTGCTTGCAAATTTTGTAATCTCAAAGGTGCAGTATGCAAAATGAAGGTCGAACGAAGGTCAACCTGATAATGATGAATGTTCAGGGAGGAAGGTGGCTATAAATGCTGATCTGGGGTCAGTTTTACAAATTTCTTCCCTGTGGTTGAGTCTTGTGGAGATTTAGGTGTTCAAGGGGACCTTCACTGCTGCGAAACACAAAGACCATTGCTTAGCAGATTTGGAGAACAGGCCACTGTTTACTGTTCTTATTCAATATCACAAACGGGCTCAGGGTGCCCTTGGCACTGCCATATAAGGACGCAGTGTTTTGTGTTTTTGCGGCAGTGGTGGAATGAGTAAGGTATCCATAAAGAACATCAAACTTTCCACCAACTCTGAGTTATGACAGCCAGCCCGGCACAGTTGTGTTTGTTGTATTACTCTTTCAATGTCATGATTTATCCCCAACTTCTAAGACTGCTGTCTCCGTACTTGTTTGCCCTACACAAATTAAAACGTCCTGCTCCAAAATGATTAGATTAATAAATAAAGGGATTTTAGTTTATTTATTTGGATCTTTTTCTTTCTTTCAGGATAACTCCCAGAGTCTTTTGTCCTACATTGTTGCTTACTATCTAAGGCACTTTGATGAGGTATGTTTTGGTTCCTGTTTATTTGAATCACTTTTCTGTTTTACTCTGATTTGCTCAGAAATCCTTCCAGACCCGTCTTTTCATCTCCTGTCTTGCCAGAGGATACCATGGCTTATCCTTTATCAAATTATTTATTTTTCCTTTCCTCATTTACGGCAGAAACAAATCTCTCTCTCCTTCTCTGGCTCTCTTCTCTCTTCCTTCTAATTCTCTTTCTGTCCTTCACTCTTCCCTTTTCCCTCTCTCGCTCTGCTTTGGTCTGGGTTCATTCAAACCTGCAGTCTGTTCACTGGCACAGCATCCAAAGGAGCACTCGTGTAAATAATTAGGTTCGCCAGATGAGATGAACTCAGTGGAGAGCAGCCTGCCAAAGTCAACCTGCATGACATGGCTCTAGCACTCCTAATGGCTTTGTAGTAACACTGATGGACAGGATGGATGTGCACTTTGATTACCGAGGCTTCTTACTAGCTGATGTTCATTATCTGGATTCAGTCTTATCTTTTTGGCGATGTTTGGACTGCCGATAAGCAGGTCTTAGAAGTCATCTATCTCCATCTTACCTTGTGTGTATACATTGGAGAGGCCCCTTCCCATTTGAGGATGATTGACTTTGACATTGTTGCTGTGTGTGTGCGTGTGGCTGCGCGCACGTGTGTTTTTTTGTGTGTGCGTGTTGTGCTATACCAGGATGCCGGCAGAGAAACCTGCATCTATCCTCTGCCGGAGCCCCAGGACCTTTTCCAGGCGTCCCAGATGAAGTTTGAAGACTTTCAGAGAGACCTCCGCAAGCTGAGGAAGGACCTCAACGGTACGGCCGCCAGCCTCCTCTCCACAAATGCTTTCGTCTTTGAGCACATGCAAAACCTTTAAACTGCATATTTACAAAAAGCTTACCAGGTAGTAAATTTGAATCGATGTGGGTTATGGCAGGTGTCATACCATGTTTAAGATACCCTCACGTAGAGATTTATGAAGCCATAAATTATGTATTAATCCACCCACATATCTTCTAGCACAATGGAAAAAATCTCTCAAACGTGACCAGCTATGGTCATGTTTGGATCGCGGGATCGGGTCAACAGAGAGATAGCATCTGTTTGTCGTCCAGACGACCTAACCAGAAGCAGATGTGGGTTGTCAGAAGTAGACTCCTGTTGGACCCAGCATGCCTTTACTGTCCTCATGAAGCAGAGATCAAAATATAGAGGGGGCAAGGTCAGAGAACTTCCTCTACCTGTGCACCCCATCCAAAGTCCATCAGCTATTCATTCAGCTGGAAGAGGCTCTCTTAAAACTCTGCTGAATCACCTCACTGGCCCTCGAAACCACAGATCTCTGACATGTGATTATGAGGATGTTTTGGAGAGAAGTCCAGAAAATTGCTACATATGTTTTTACATATGTTGTGTATGATCACTTTTCCCAATAGGGCCTTAAATATGATTCACCGATTTACTTAATGTCTGACTCACTGATTATTTATTTAATTCATTCATTTATTTATTAACCAGATGTTAGAGTGGCTAATTCCTCTCATAACATATTTGATGTGTTATGCACCTTGTACTAACCAGCTTCCATGTTTTGAACACACTGTCACTATCAGGAAAACCTCTTATCACCAAAGTCGTAACCTTTCAAGAAGTAAGAAAACCAACCTTGTTTTAAGCTTGGCCACCACACAAAATTCTCTCACCCCACAGAGAACCATGTCATCCTTCACAGTAGGAGTTATGAGGTATGTTAAGATTAAGAAAGGACTTCATATGCTGCATTTTAAGTAAACATATAAAAGAGGCTTATATGAAACTCTGTGCAGTGCTCAGACCAGGTTGGGAGAGTTTTTATGAAGTCACTGCCTGTGTATCGTAACGACAGAAAGCTCAGAACAAGTGTGGAAATCAGATTATGCTCCGAGAAAGCCGAGCTGATTGGTTCAGTCAAAAAAGTGCAACCTAATGAACGAGGCACTGGCGAATATTCACTTTCATTACTCAGTCTCAGTTCACTCAGCACTTTCCAAAGATTCAAGGGCCTACAGGTGGTAAAAAGCTAACGCATGTTCTGGTGCATGCATGTCCGTGTGTACACAATGCGGAGTGTGTACACGTGTGTATATGCGTGCTTGCAACTCGATCGACAGTAATTCCCCAAACCTGGTCTGTTCTCTATCACATTTTATGTATCTGTGCTGCTAAACCAATCATTTCTCTGATCCATGTTGTCTCGCCAAATATTGTTTTTCCTCAACTGCAATCAATCTTTTGGCTGCTCATTATTATTTGCAATTCATAAAGACGGAGTTGCTCACAGGGGAAATGGACTTGTGTCGGCGTCGGCCCCCAATGGCAGCGCCACATGATGGCCCTGTGTAAATGCATCATCACATGCTGTACCTGTGCAGCCCTTTGTTACCCGGCAGAGTGAGCTGAGCGCTCTAACAGACACGAGCGTCGATGACAGCTCCCCGAGGGGGCTCCAATAGGTAGGCGGTTCAGAAATGTGCTTGGCTGGCCCGAAGGACATCAGCAAGCACCACGGCGGAGCTAGCTTGCTCTGGACCTTCAGAGGAGGCACCATATGGTCTACAAATTACCATTTGCCCCGTCCCCACCTCCCCACCTCTCCATTTCCCATTCCCCTTAGCCCCTCATGGCCCCGCTGCCTCTAAGGCCTTGAGTGAAAGACTTGTGGATTCATCATGGGTACAGATAGAGCATGACTCCTGGGCTGTCCAAGGATCAGAGTGCAGGCCTGTCAAGTTCCTTGGGGTGTCTTATTTGTCAGTAATGAGTCTTTTAGGCATTGCTGACAAACACCTATTCAGCAGAAATCTATCATATCAACCCGTGCCAGGGTGATGCGTCCTGTAGAGGTTATAATCGTTGCAGAAAAAAATTAATGAATGAATATTTCAAAATGAAATTGAAGCAGCACTATTGCACATACATATTATTTTTCTCCTTCTTTTCCCAGCATGCTCGGCTGAGACGGAGAAAGTGTGTAAGGTGTCCTCTGAAGAGAATCTGCAACCCTTCAAGGATAAGATGGATGCATTTCTGAGCCAAGGTGAGCACATTTTTACAATCAACTGAAACTGATGATTATTGACACAATTAGAAGCATGCACCCTGCTTATTGGAGTCTTGTATGACTTTTGCCAAGTGACAAGAGACACTAAAACGGAGAAGAGAGCCACTTATCTCTCCCCATTCAAGAGGCAGTCTGCAGCGATACACACTTGCCATATATAAGCTGAAAATTCCTCCTGGGTGTGAATGCATTTGAAATGGATCATCAATCAACATGCTATACGTCTTCTAAGAAGTCCGCTGCAGATGTATTTCCAAATCTGTTTCAAGCTGTTTTGCTGGTTGGTATACACAAGAGCACACTCAGTGCTGTTTCCATAGGGATTTCTGTTTATCTCAGGGTGTATTGAATAACTCACAGCTATTGTTTCGAGTTTGTCTACCTGCTTTGATGGATTATTACTGCACTTGGTAGCTGGGTCTTTTATCTTGATCTCTACCTTATAAAACAAACTGTATCTTGCTCTGCCTCAAAGGAGGATTCAGGATGGCTGAGCCCGATCCCATCATGCAGCTTGTTAAATTGAGTGCTGAGAACAGAGCTGAATGCTTGAGAGGCAGCAGTAAATGCTATGTTAATGTAGTGAAACTGACTTGGGGGCAACGTGAACTCCTTCTTTTAGCGCCGTAGATTCTGTTACACATTTTTTGTCCCAATTTGTCCCAGTTCAATGCTGTTGAAAATGCTATTTTTGGCGCCTCAGTTCTATTCTTATACAATTTTTTTTTCCACTGGAGGAACAGCAGAGAGAATTGAAGTGCCGCCTCGCTTCCCCCGTTCACCCTCTCTTTCTTTCCATCCCTCCTTCCCTCATATCAGGAAATCAAATAAACACTTCACAGTGAGGTGTTTACCAAGAGGGCTGTTAAAACAGGGATGATGTATTATCTGTGGAACCGAGGGTGGGTGATGAATCCGCCTATAGAGAGCTCCCTCTGCCATTTGCCGTGGTTGTTTTCACTCCAGCTTGTTATTGCTTATCGCCCTTTCATCCCAGATCACTTTAGCAGACATCATTAGGACAAGCTAAAGAGAGAATTTCCGCTGGATTTCAGTTTGTAGCCACTAATACTAATATAGCCTATCAATCATTTAGCCAGATCATAACATTTTCACCACCTAGAACATCACTGACTGAAAAAGGCCTTCATGTTGAAATGTACCGTTTTATTCTACAATAATGCTATGGCCCGAAAATGTAGCAGTGTTTATCTGTCATGTCCAGCACACATCATACAAGCATGCTTTTATCTCCGTAATCTGACATCTACAACAATATTGTGATATTGTGATCCACTTCAAAGGTGTAAGACTTAGTTTGTTATGCTTGTTTTAACATAACAAGCCAAATGTCATTCTTTGCGTTGCGTTGGCTTTGAGGCTGGCTGCATTTAGTTGACTGTGACCAATTTTTCTGAAAGACCCAGCTCACGGGCCTCTTTTCAACTGCTTTTGTATTCAAATGAGTGTATAATATATAGCATATGTTCTCTCGTGGTATCGCTCACTGTCCTGGAGTTGCATTTTAAAAGAAGTCTGTAGATGAAAGCATCTCTCCCACTTCCATTCTCCCTCCCCTCTCTCTCTCTCTCTTTCTTTTTGGGAGAAATATGGGAGCGCTCGCTTTGATGCAAATGACGAGGTTTTTCCTCTGAGAGCACTATGTAAGCACCGTAACGTGGACATGTGACTCGGAAGGCTCCAGACAGAATTCTTGGGGTGCCTCCACTGCAATGGTGAAAAAGAACAACAGTCAAATGTCTTATTTTTGTTATTTCTGTAATTTCTAAAAACCCCGGGGTTAAACAGTTTCTGGCTCCACAGTTTCAACCGCTTTTGTTTATTTTCTGACCATGAAACTAACCACAGAATAACAGTGGGAGCGGACTTGTTGGAGCTCCGCTGTTTGGTCTAGCTCGATTTTCCCCACTCGCTTCACAGATTCTCATGCATGCAAGGCTTTGATGGAGCCTCTGTGACTAGCTAGAGAGCACTGGCCATGTGATAATCTGTTTCTGATGGACGTAAAGATTAGTAAGCCTGATGCCATGCTCTCCCCCTCTTCTTCACAAACTACTACCTTGGCTGCGAGAGAGCCGGTCTCATCAGCAGGCCCTCTGCAGACTTCAGCAGTGGGCAAAAACCTCAGTAGAGCTGTGTTGAATAGTGCAAGAAATGATCTACTTCAACTTGATCGTCAGTATTTCTGCATCTTGAATTTAGATCACTCCTGTTCAACGTTATAGTCGGCAGTCTCCAAAAGCACCTTAGATCACCTTCGCTCCAAGGAAAAAGCATGGTCCTGATATTAAGATTCTTTCTGGAAGCCCCATCCGTATTATTTACTGATCTGTCATCATTTATTGATGAGCCGTAGGCAGAGAGAGAGAAGCGGGTTGGCTACGGGGTGATTTAGCACCCTGGAAAGGTAAAGAATGGTGAAGGTTCCATCGGACTTGTCAGAGATCCTTAGATGTGGCTCTGGCTTCAATTACACATAGCAATCAGATATTCCAGGGATAAGATGAACAGAACGGAGATCTGTGCCAGGAAAGATTCCCTATCCGTCTACCATCATGCCTGTCTTGGAAAGCTATAAAGAGACCATGGGTCATTTCTGATCATTTGACAGGTGAAGGCAGTGATGGCTAACGGAATGTTCGAGGCTAAAGTGAAGCTATCTGGGAAAGAATTTAATGTATGGCCTTTATACGCCGCGGCGATCATGTGAAGATTTAAACCGGCAAACTCAGAGTCTGCCCATTTCCGAAATCAATACAGATTTCCAAAAATGAAGAATGAAAAAAACCCAAAAAACATGACAGCCCGACTGACGGAATGACATGTACGCTGTGATATTTTGGAGAAAATCTGGAAAATTGGCCTGCAGTTCAGAGATTTGTTTGAGGAATCGCCTGTGGCATTTTCCTGACTGAGGCTGTCACATTTCACTGCTGTTCTCTTATATCATAATTTATAACACAGTCAGAATGATCCCGATGACCCACAAGATAAGTGCTGCAGCCTGCTGGAAATGCCTACTAATGTGTACCACAGTGTCCCAGTCTTTCTTTCTTTCTCTCCCGCTCTTTCTGTCTCTCTCTCATGCGTGCACACACATGCACACACACACACGCACATGCACACACTCAAATACACAGTCATCTGTCTCTATTCGAAGTAACTCTACACAAAGAAACACTTGTCCGGCAATGTGCAGCACTCATTTGTCAGTTGTGTAACACCAGACAATCCAACACTCAATAACCTGGTGGCATACCACTGACCTTGCAGATGACTGTTGATTTAAGTAATGCTGACATGTGGAATCCTCTTGTATATACAGTATAGGTGAAAGGCATCTATTTTATGCCGTAAAAAAATATTCCAATATGGTGTTTACTGGTGCATTAGTCTATAAGTTCATCAACATTTGTTTTCCTTTGCAGCCAAAACCGAACTGGACACACAGGAGAAGCAGCTGGCAGAAACTCAAAAGATGTAAGAGGCTTATTTCAAAGTTATTGAAAAATCGAAGCTTTTCTTCCTGTTTCGTTGGGTTTATGTCTTTGCTCAGGTGTGATGCTAGCTGTGAATTGGAGTACAAAAACAACGCGGGACTAAACAGTACAAGACAGTTTGATGTGATATGTTTTCTCTCTGCGGCGAGGAAATATAATCTCCCTGCTTTGTCAATATTTAGGTCTCCAGGTTACTTCAGTTACATGATAGGCGCGGGTCGTCATGCAGGGCCTTAGGTAGACGGGAGGCCCCCTGTGCAGTGTCTACGTTGTTTATCTAAGCAGAGAGAGAGTAGACAGCCTTGGCTCCAGGCTTCTGTTAACACTGGCTTGGAATGTGTTCCTATAGCACACTCCAAACAAAGAGACCCCAACCTGTCCACTGTATTGATCAACCACAAATGGCCGCAAAATTTGTCACTTTCACTGGGGCCCTCCCTCTCTCTGGATCTGTCTTCTAGTTGTATGTCTTCATCTCTTCCCCTCTCTTCTAAACTTGCACGCCCACAAACACATATATACACATGCATATACACACCAGTGCAATATGTGACAAAAGAGTAATAAAGAATTTTATTTTAATCCTTGAATTTCAGGAAAAGCAACATGACTTAAATGTTTTTGTGATAGTGAATGTTTTCTGTGTTCACTCTTTTGCTCTGAAATGCTCGGTCATCTTTTTGGTTTGTGTTTTTGCTATTGTGCATATTGCTATTATTAAGTCCGCAAAAAAGCATATTATTCCAAGATTAACTTTCATATTTTGCATATTTGCTTAAAGCTGCCGGGTTTTGCAATAAATCAGTGTAGGTTTCTGTAATCTGGTGTTGTAATATTTTGGTCTTGAAGTCATGTTTTTGTTCTCTGTCCGCAGCTTCTTGGAGTTGAGCGTGTTCTTCTCGGTCAAGCCCAAGGCCGGAGAGAAGGAGGTTTCTCCAAATACTTTTTTCTCCATTTGGCACGAGTTTTCCACTGATTTCAAAGAGCAGTGGAAGAAGGAGAACAAACTGATGCTACAGGAACGGTGAGCAGATGTTGGGGGAGACAAAATCCTCTCAGTTCCTATTTCAGTTGAATGTGATGTTTTACTCATTTCAAGATTCCTTCCTTTGACATCAAACATGGCCCTACTGGCCTAACATCAAACCTCAAAGGACACTTTCTATTATATTTTAGGGCCTTTTCAGTTATACTGCCTGTGTCCTTGGGCAGACCACTTTGTGTCCTTTAAAATATTATTCAAAATGCCCCCAATGTTCCTCCATTTGGAATTCTCCCCAAGCATGAGCTCCCAAATCATGAATAACTTAGAGTACATCTTGTGCTCGCCGAAGATCCTATCGGATTCATTCAAATTCATGTAGGGAACTGAGTTTAAATGACCCGAATCTTTCTCCTCACCCCAGTAATGAAAAGAACACATGCAAGCTCCAGTTAGCTTCCAGTGGTTTGATGAGTATAAAGATACTATTGCATATGTCAACAAAAAGCAAATTGGTCCATTATGCCAAATGAAGATTGAATCATGATATGTATTTATAAGACAAGCATAATGTCATGAGCTTTGCTTATTCAGTAGGAAAGACTCTTTGGCCTTGTCTTAGGCCAACATCCCAATTCTCTCTCTCTCTCTTTCTTTGCTGTTTTTTCTATTGGACTGCAGTGGTATAAATATTAATAGATATTAATTTTCACCTGTGCTGCATGGACATGCAAGCATGCAGCACCAGGCCGCACAAGACATCCAATCAATGAGTTGAGGCAGGAGACATGTCTGTAACATTTTGTACTCACTTAATGCCAACAAGCTGAGTGTTTTGCTTTTGTAAAGCACAAATGACTAGTGACACTGCTGGCTTTCTCTGTGCAGTAGTAAACTAGAGTGAGTCATTTAGAAGGAGGACTGGCCAACTGACAAACCAAGTTTCCCCTGTCCAAATACCACATAGCCATAGTCTGGACAGTCGAACAGTTGGATTTCTTTTGTACTGTAACTCCATATTTTATGGTAAAAGGATGAATTTCAGTGGTTTGAGCGTGCATGTGTGTGTTTGTATGTGCACCCTAGTATTTGTGCTTGCTAAGTATGCATCTCTACTCTGACTAATGGATGTTGCTGGTCTTTTTTCAGTGTTAAAATGGCAGAGGAGTGCTTCAAGCAGGCCAGGGAGAAAGCCTCCTACAACGTCAAACCCAAACACGCAACTGGAATAGTACGTCTTCACGTTTTCTTTTTCCCCTCTCTGCACACGTCCTCCCTTTCATGTCTATGTCTTTCCACCTGTGCCGCTTCGCTTTTTTCGCCTATTATTGCAAATCCTTTTCTCACCTGCCTGCTTTCGTTCCATACTAACACCTCTGCATGTTAGAGAAACAAAATGCCTGGCTGTCTGCTAACACATTAAGATGACTGCGAGTCCTGCCAGTGCTGTAAATAACTCAGATCTGTTCTTTACTCTGCAGAAAGCAAAGCTGGGGCAGAAGATCTGAAGCAGAGAATGGAAAATGATCATCACCGAGCGTATTGCACATTGTTAGTACAATCTGACATGGCTCATAAGTCATTTTTACAGTATTTTTTTGCATAGAATTTGTTTTTAATTAATTTGGAGCCATTGTTTATTGTAAGTTGGTCCAAAGTGGATATTCCATTGTTTGAAAGTGCAATGAAAAAGTACAAACATTCAAAGCCACTATGTGTCAGCACTCATACAGTTAGCTGAAAGATTATCTAGGATAATTTGATTTAGCCGAGCCATTTGCCAAAAAATGCTTTCTACAGTCTGAAATTTGTAGTCATAACCGGCCTTTTCTCAGTGTTTTCTAAGCAATATGTAGCCTGTTTGCTTTTTTATTACAATTTGCAAGCCTAATTTACAAGGAAAGGATAAACAGCTATTCACTTCCTCTGCACACCTCCGTCTCCCCACATGAAGAGAAGCACACGAGTTTATGCATTTATGTAGGTATAGGTATTATGTAGGTATCACCTGCCAGACAGCAAGTGCCTTAAAGCACAATGAAGTGGTCAAATAAGTGCTGTAGAAAAGACCTTACTTCTCAGACATATCATCTATAATCAAACATTACATGCAATGAAACGAGCCAGTCTTATCAAGGCAGAAAAATGACAAATTTACTGAAACCATTGTATAGTTTCGTCAAGAGACATGACAGTGTGTTTCAGTACCCAATAATAGTTTACGCTACTATTTATCCTCCTCAGTGTGGTTCATTATGCTTTTTCACCAGAAAGGGTTGTGCAAAAGTATGATCTGAGATGGACATAATATTGTTTTACATGTCAATATGGTTGTACTTTTTGTTTTATGCAAACTAATATGCAGCTAGTGTTGCTTTTCCTACTGTTTGTGAGTGTGTGTGTGTGTGTGTGTGTGTGTGTGTGTGTGTGAGAGAGAGTGAGTTCTGCTGCCACATATCCTGTTGGAGCAATAGGATCATCTGATGCAACCCTCATGTGCAATACCAACAATATGTTTTTGATCGAATACCCTTGACCATGGAAATATATATTTATTGAATAAGAGAACTTACATAAAAATGTTAATAGCAATTCTATTGTTGCTGTTGATTTTTTTATCAGCTTTCCAACCATAATATTTTAACAGAATTTCATGCACTCTAAACACCAGTTTTATATGAAATAGATTTAATATACTTTTGACATACATACTTACACACATACATAAAATATATATGTTGCATTGCACCTCCATTACACATAATGCAATATTATTATTATTATTTTTTTTTTTACTGGCTATATTTGTGCCCAAGCAAATGATGCCACTTGCTATGTCTGTGTTGCAAAGTGTTTCTCTAGAAATTTTCCTTGACATCAAATTACATATCACTGTGGACACCATAAAGGTTAACAAAAAAAAATTACAGGGTATAAGTTATAATGTTAAACAACAGGCAATTTCAAGACAGTCAGAATAAACAGCTTCTAGGCTTCTTAGGCGAACTGCCTGATCAGATTCACTAGCAGACAATCCTCTGTTATTACACAGTGTAATTCTGAAGAGTTCCGCTCTATGCTTTTGCATTGTATTTTTCATATGATCTCTCCCAGCAAAAGTCCACTATGTTTTGCGGCATTAAAGTTTCAGGATGAATCTTAGATAACTCCTTCATCACAAAGGAAACAAAGTAATCTGAAGACAGCTGGAAACACACAAACAGTCAGGTTTTTACTGTTAGTCTTGTCACTTGAATCTATGAAACACCCAACACTCAACTTCTTAGAAGGGGCAGGAGCACTGAGCTTGTCAAAGAGAGCCTGCTTCATCATCAGTGTCTACTGCACACTGACTCTGACCAGTGTCTTTTAACAGTGTCTGTTGTCACTTGTCCAATTAGAGGTCTACAGCCAGCCACTATAGCTGCCAGTCTCTGATGAAGTCAAGGCTGAGCCATTGTTTGATAATGCCGGTTCCATCTCTCTGAAGTCACTTTAAAACGGGGCCAGCCAGAGGCCTGCAGGATAGTTCAACTGGAGGCCAATCTCTCCTTGGAGAAACAATTTGGGGATCTCTGTCCATGTTCATGTCAGCACTCATATTATGTGATTTTATGTCAGTTCAACTTAAGAAAAAATCCTTTTAAGTTCCTCCTTACAATTTCCCATGGCCGCTCACATCCACTGACATACATCGGCACTGTTTGACCCGCTGCACCTTACGGTGTCTGAAAGGCGGCTGCAGGCCTGGACAGTCCAGCTGCACTGTGAGCTGTGTGACACGGTGCGGCCTGCAAAAGGAGCAGGACTGGAACGGCTCCTGGGCTTTATTGTGGCTTCTCCTTCCTGAACCAGAGACTGGGCCACGATTTTGGCCATGGCCCGCGCTGGGGCCCATATGGCGAGGGATGTAGAATGAGTTGCACTGGCCATAGCAAAAACGGTTGACCACAGTGCGGCTGCGGCAGCCCTCCTCACTGACTGTCTGACGGAGCGGCTGGGTCTTGCACCAGTCCCTGCGGAGGTAGCGGCGCTCCGTCACCACTAGGGCCTCCCGGCTAGAGGATAGCACTTCCGGTTTCCTTGGCAATTGCCGGTGGTGGCGTTCGGATGAAAGGTTCCCTTTGGTCTTGTATGGAGATGGGATGGAACCCTGGGGGCGGAGCTTCTTGGTCTCTGCAGTGATGCAGAGCACCCCAGCCAATAGGACTGGGAGAGTGATTCTCCAAAGCATTCTGAAAAAATAGAAAGACAAATTACTTCATTACATAAAGACAAGCTGGTTTCTAATCAATGAAGCATGACCCAAGTGAGAGTCAAGAGTCTTGCTAATGAACTCTCATATGAGCAGAACATAAAAATTATGTAACATCATTAGAGAATAGTGAGTCTGTTGGTGGCGCATACTAAGTCCAATGCCGGTGTCGCTCAGGCAGCGTGTGATGTTGTCTATCATGTTTGTAAGTGTGTTAATGTGCGTTCATGTCTTTGCTCATGCAGTCTAGCCTCCCAGGCATCATTGAGGAAATGAATCCATCACCAGGGCCCCCATTTGTCAGCGTCTCTGTGTCATTACTTCTATTTGCTTTCCTCTCGGCTACGCAACTCTTCCAAAAATAAACAAAGCCCTGCCATCAAAGGATACACTTAAACACCCATAACGAGAAGGGGAAGTTGATTTTATTGGTCCCGTCGCCGGGTAAAATAATTAGGGCTTTGCTTACTCTAGTCATGAACTATGCCGCAGATATGTAAACAGGCATTAGAGAGGCCCATCTGCATGTTATTAGGGGAAGAGCTGGGGAACTCTGCAGTACCCTTTGGGAGTCCACTCTCTACTCTATGGTAATATACTATGGAGCAAAGTGAACTGAAACTGACCCATAATGTCCATAATGTCCATAGTGTTTTCTGTCTTACGCCTGTAAAAGACAGATATGATCATGATCTAGAGAAATTTGATTTTTAGACCATTCAGGATTGAGTATGTGTCCAAGTGTGCGCTGTCAGTGTTTGCGCCAGCACATTTTTGACCATCACTCAAGCATCTTTTCAACAGATGTTGCTCTTGACAAGCATCGCATGACATCAAGTCAGAAATTCTCACTGAGAACTAAACTGCCTCAAGGCCACTGGCTGCTCCTATTCACTGACTCTTCTTTGCTGTGCAAATTTCTACATCCTTTCTTTTCTTCCTGGACCTGGAACTCGCTCTGACATGGAACAAATGACTTTATCATAATCCACTTTGTGTGTTTTTGCCTCCTTCGTCTCTACCCTTGACCCTGGGGTCATGGCAGCTCGGTCCGGTTATGCAGGAGCACTCGAGTCTCTATATCAGTGTCCCAGCAGCACTCATTATAAGCTAGACAGCAGCTGTTTCTTTATGGAGTTTGTCCGTCCAACAGAGATGTATTATGAATTCTAAATAGACTTCTGTATTCTTCCTTTATAAGAAACCCTGTAGTGCAGAAAAAATTGGAGACATGCTGGAGTTAGACAGGCACAAAAAAGCTACTCCATAACTCTTTCTAGCACAAATCTGGTCTTCTCCTGAATGTCTGAACACAGAAAACACATGGAATCAGATCTTTTTTAACAGTTAAATGGTCATGAAGAGATCAAACAACAGGGAGTAAGAAATGTGATTTGTTTGTTTTTGTGTACATGCAGCCTAGTAATCAGACTTAAGAGCCCTACAGGTGAAATTGTGTTATCTTCCATCTCTTTATGGAAGAACAACTTTACAATTTACATCTGCATTTGGAAATCAACTTGGCCATGGGAGCACTATAGGAGAAGGAATGTTTTTGCCAAAAATAACTCTCCTAAAATATTGTTATCATGAGGGGAAAGTACAGCTCAGATGTGTGCCTATACTGTATACACATACATGCGTGCCAGCACACACATCCACACACACACTCTCATGCACGCACACACACACACACTCTCATGCACGCACGCACACACACACACACACGCGCACACGCACACACACACACACACACACACACCGTGCAGTCAGAATAACTAAACCGCAGACTCCCGCTGGTTCCTTCCACCACCTACTGCATTAGAAAGTCGTGACCCCACTCCATCTTCCACTGATCTCCCCTCCATATATAACACAGCCTCATTTGTCTTTAGCTGCAGCATCTTATTCCTGCTGACTGCATGTCTAAATGTATGAACCCCTGGTCAGGGGAACAGTCTGCGCTTCTGTGTGCAAGTTCCTTCTCGCTTTCCCCATTCCCCAGCTATTCATCGCTTGAAGAGGGACCCCATCCCCTAGCAACGGTGAGTTACAAGGCCCCGGGGGCTGTGAAGGGACAACCCGACCGACTGTGTACACAGGGCATGACTGATAGCCCGTACAGTCGGCTGCCTCGCTCCCTCTCCACTTCCAAACTCGGCCCTGAGTATGATAACGCCAGCCCT
>OMKZ01037618.1:8818-18818 GCA_900302535.1 Neoniphon sammara | reverse complement strand
TAATGTGTAAGCATGGACATAGACACACGGCGCCACAGCACAATTCTAGTCTAGGCTGCACTTCTAAAGAATCAGGTTTTCTCAAGAGAAGTGTTGATAGAGGTGAACAATGAGTCATTTCAGTGTTGCACTTCTCAAGAGTGTCATTATGTACACTGGGTGCACATTTTACAAAGGGTTTATGACAGGATCATTAAACCCTTAAGACATACTTGTTGAATGAAATAGTTATTTCTTATCTGCCAGGACAGTAACACAGAGGCAGAGCGAGCGAGAAAGAGACAGAAAGGGAGGGAGAGTGGGCGAGAGCCAGGAAAAAATGAAATAAAAAAGAAGTAACTCAACTTCTAAACGCCGAAAACAACTACTGTACAAGTGGACTCCACCTTGTGAACATGCTCTGACATCTGGATTCATTTGGCCCCTGGGCCCGGAGCGCTTCCCTGTCTCTCCACGGCTATTAGTTCAAACACTTCCTTCTCTGAATACACAGAATTGGGACAAGAGTCCACCTCTCCACCTTTCCACACTTCTTCTGACAAAATACAGTCTAACTCTCTCGCTTATGCGCTTTTCTGCACTCTCTCTCTCTGTTCTATATCATTTTTTCCCCTACTCTAAGATGGATCTGGTTTCCCGTCTATGATAAATCAAGTACAACCATTATGGTTTTCTCTGCATTTTCCAGTACTGGGAAACAAGGCCAGAACAGAAAAACAAGAAACCAAAGATAACTGGTTAAGGCCTAACTGCTGTTGCATGATAGTCCATTTGGTTTGATTGTTCCGTCTGACCACTGGATCGGAATCTGGATTTGACCACATGCCAGCAGCGTTCAGACAAAGTCGTGGGTGGCTATCATTACCATGTCACAGCCTCCCACCACTGAGCCTCTTGGGAAATGAAGTCTGTCTGGATTGAGGCTATTTTGCATGAAGCAATTACCTTTGATTTGCAAGGAAGTCCTAAAACTCTGAAAGTCAAAACACATAATTGTCAAGCTAAATGCATGGGACTAAATGATCGGGCCTGCTAAGTCTGTACGGTTCTACCGGATGTCTATTTGTGGAGGGTTATGATTCTGTAATGGTAAATCTGACATGTTTCCTGTGTGGAATAAACAACATGGGAAAAGCATAAAAAAGGAACCCAGCAGCAGTGCTGATGCAGAAGAAGTCTCTGTCCTGCAGTGGCCTAAACTGGGCTTGTATTTATGACTGTGTGATGGGACATTATACAATCTCCTACCACCAGCACCGTGCCAAGGCCTCTCTCTGAAAATGACTGGGCTTTAATCATACAGAACTATTTCCACTTTGCATTCTGCATGGCAACCCAGTGCTTTTCTAGTGCAATTACAGCTGAAGTGTCACTGTGGCAGTGCTGCCACAATAATTAATAGGTAAAAATAAGCATAGTGGCAGTTATATGATTTCAGCCACAACTATGGTGTTCCACCACTATGCTACCCTGTGGGCAATGATCTCCAAGCCACTTCCCCATTGGGAGCAAGGTATGTGTCTTTGTGTCTCTGTCTGAGTAGTATTGTTGGAGTGGGTTTCCATTGCCAGGGCATCAGTGGGTTGCCTGAAATGATATGTGGCACCCAACGCAGGCTGACAGAGTAAGTGGGTGTACGAGATTGGCAGGGACTGAATATATGCGCCTCCACCCTTTTTTGGTTGTTAGAAAAGTGCATTATTATTATTATTATTATGAAAGTGCATTATGTTGCATTGCATGCATCTGTGTTTCAAATGATGGGTTAGAAGGTTTTACTGTGTGTATGTGTACGTGAGACTGCATGTTTAAAGGACTATCTCGATGGCTTTGAAGTCAAGGCTTGATTGCCCCAATTCACTCCATTCATGTTTTAAAAATGTGGAAATGTGAAAAACTGCTCCATCAAACTTGAAAGTTGCTATGCATAGGAAATTACACCTAGTATATACTTGGCTGGCATGAATTTTTGCTAAAATTACAGTTAATCTACCAAAAAAAATAGCAATTGAAGGGAACTATTTTTCCCAGCATTCAAATTCTGCTCAGCAGCTCTTTTCGGCTTTGTTCTAAGTGGTTGTGATTGACAACTCAGAAGGCAGAATCCAAGTATAGTGGAGGTCAACAATTGGCTGAAAGGAAAGGCACCATGGAACAGGGAAATACGTTCCTTAAACACAAACTAGAAATAGAGGGAACACTTGCTATTCAACTAGGCATACAACTAAACTAAACTAAACTAGCTAACTCCAGCTAGCCCACTTACATCACAGGAGTTTACCAGTGAACCCAAAATTCTCTTTGAATTTGAAAGAGAAACACATTTGGTATTACTGTGCAAATTTTAAGCGATACACTTAGCAACTTTCAAGTTTAACAGAGCAGTTTTTTTTACCATAAAGCAGAATGAATTAGGGTGATTTAGCCTTGACCTTTAAGCTACCAAAGCATATTCCACACACACTTATGCAACTGATATTTGCGACGGACAGATATGATCATAGCATTTGATTAGGAGTTAAAAACAGTACCATTATGATCCTTTAAATATGTGCAAGTGCGAGTGTGAGTCTATATGCTTGCTAGCATGCATGTTTGTATTTTTAAGTATGTACATGTGAGCTCTTGTGTGTGTGTGTGGGTGTGTGTGTGAGTGAATGGCTGGAGATGCGGTAATATTGTGATAATGAGGTAGGAGATACTGTTCTCATACCATGAAGCTGTGGGCCATTCCTAGCTTAGCAATGAGACCTGACCAACCATTTTCTCAAGCAAAGCATTTTAATCCTGCCATAGGTTTGGGTTTCACGCAGGTCACCGTACAGATATGTGACACAGTGACATGTGTGTGGATTACATATCCTTGTTTTAATTAGTAGAAATACAGAGCCACCACCCCACTGTCGCCCCACAGTGATGGTCAGCTTAGGTTACAAGAAAGACCTGTAATGTCATACAATCTCCCTACCTCTAACCTTTCAGCAAACGGCTTCAAGGTAATAGGCTATTAATAGGTTAATAAATCAATTTGTTGATGTGTCATACTTGCATGACAAACCTACACACAATGTCTAAACTGGGAGCATGACTCAGATCTGTCAGGCCACAAGCACAGACAGGCTGCCTGCAAAATTTGACCTGCAAGAAGTAGGGAGACTCAAGTCTGGCCAAAAAAAACACTCTGTCCCCAGAAATCCCCTACAACGCCTATATACGCACTCACAAATGTGTGCGCACATACCGACTACCCGCTGCCCCAAATCCCAATTTGCCTGTCTTGTCCTATCAGGGGGCTAACAGGTGGGATAGGGGGGAGCTTGAGAGTGAGTAGGGGAGAAGACTGAGGAGGAGGGGGAGACCAAGCTCTCCATCTCTCTATCAGCATTCCAGTAATTAAGATGGCAGCCCATCTATATCAAAACTCTCCAACATAAACAATTCCACAAATGCCAGGGACATTGGGGGTGCACTGGACTGTACTTTGGTGGAGGGGTGGGGGTGGGGGTTAAGAAGGACTGGACGGGGAGAAGTGGGAGGAAGATCACTGTTCTCTGCTGTGGCCAAAGGGGGGAAACATGATCGAAGGCAGGGGAATGAGCAGACAAGAGGCGGCTGGGGGCAGAGGAGACAGAGCGCAGGGGCAGAGACAGACAAATGCTCAAATGGCTCATACCATAAAGGGGAGATGTGGAGGGCCAGCCTGGGGGCACGCTGCTGACAGACTAATGGACAGCACCTCTGGCCCAGAGCATGAAGCGGGCCACAAGGCCACAGTGACACCCATCACTCTTCTGTTTATTGGTGTATGAATCATAGCGTCTCTTCTGGTAGTGTGATGCTAAGAAGCAGAACACATTTGCACCCCTTAGGAATTTGGTGTACTTCCAATATACAATCTTAAGTATGACATTTCAACAAGTAAGGCGATGACTTGTGCACTCTTATAGGACAGTGAGGCAGGGTACCCTGGCAGACATATTGTATATATCTTGGTTCATATCCTCTTTGCTTTTTGAATGGCTGCTACATGCATAGTTATGCTCCACCCCACACATTCAGTCATAAAAGGATTTTTAATTCTGAAGATTGGAATATTAAAAATGAAGCTAATAGACTGGAGACATTTTCTCCCAAACCTGGCTATATTGATGACAGCTTGTGGTTTGTGACAAACAAAAAAAGCCTTGTCATGGTGCTTTGGTATAATCATGATTTTCCTTTGAGGCAATATCCCACGCTATAAGTGGAAACTGATGAGACTGGACTTCAGCTTCTCATGAAAGGCAGAAGGGAAACATTTAAGCTAACATCAGACTAACATAAAACAGAGCCTGGTATGGACTCTGAGGTGTGAAAGGAATCCAAGATGAAAGGGAGTCTAATGAAGAATTTTCCACTCTTCTTAACAGGTGTGGCCCCTGTTTTCATTTTTCAGCTTTATTATGAATCTATAGGTCACTGATGTGTTGTTTCAATTATGGACCAAACCATATCTTTAATTAGGCCTACAGCCCCATGGATATGCCTTTGTGCAATAAATGCAATGCAAAGGTTTAGATCCATTTTGGACCAAATATCAAAGGAAATGATAAATAATCAAGATTAAGACATAAAATGGCTTGGAGGGGACAAATTCTCTCACATTAGTGAGAATTTTCAGTGATGGGCTAGGCTGTGGCTGGTCTAGATCCATAAAAACCCTCTGTTCATCCTGGCAAAGAGTGGATAGCATAATCTATCCTGGATCTTAATCAAATTCACAAACAGGACAGCAACACGGCACCAGTGAAACAGTTTTTTTCCAACCCATCTCTCTAATTTGCTATCCCTCTATAATGGGAGAGTGACTTTAGAAGGAACACAGATGCATAAAGCCACCCATGGGGACACTTTAATGGTGCAGTAGGAGCCACGGAGACGAAGAGGAGGAAGGAGAGACAGCAAAGGCGGGTCCAACACAGGGCGTAATGAGGGAAGTGAGTGGACTTGAATGGGGGAGAGATGGAGCGAGTTGGGGGAAGAGAGCCAACTCCGGCCTACAATGGGCTGAGGTAATGGTGTGAGTCACTACCCACAGACGCGCACGTCAAGATGCACACACATGCACGCATTAAAAACATATATAAGCATAAAGCATGTGAAAGTGACTGTAATGACCCTCGGGGGACCGAGGCACACCCTCTCACCTTACAAGGGCTGCTGCTGGAGAATTAGTTCTCTCCACTGACATCCAGATCTGGCCAGTCTGCCCCCTTTTCCCTCCCTCTACATCTCTCCATGACTCCCTTATTTCCCTCAGCATGACTTTATTTTGTTCCACCACCCTCTCCTTTAAGATGAACTCTATATTCCTATCATTAAGTGTGAAAACAATTATATAACCTGTCCACTTGTTTGTCTGTCCTTTGGTTTATCAAACATTTCCCACTTGAGAACTTTGACTGCAGGCTGCTACACACATGCACAAGCAGGTCCATAGCTGTTTGCATGCACCCGCGCATGCACGAATGAGAAACACACACACACACACAACCTTTAACGGCTTGTGGGATCAGTCTGGGAATGACGGGCGCAGCCGACTCAGACTGGACACAGGAAGAGACCTGGCTGGACCAATCAGCAGCAGGACAAATCCCATCAGCCAGCCAGACAGATTGTGCTCCAGAAAAGCCAGATTCTCTTGGAAAGAGAACAAACCCCCGGGAGATGTGACTTTGTCTGATTAACAAGAAAATTCCAGGACATCAACCTCATTGCGCTCACGCTGGAGAAGAGACTGATGAGGCTTAGTCTACACCAGGAGTGTTTGCTGAGGTTACTTACGAGGCAATGTCAGAAATAGTAATTGTGCGGCAACGTTAGAAAAACATTCTGTGCGAGAAGAGATGGTGTTGGCGGACAATGAAGGCATATTTTTCTCAATTTGATTTCATTCTAATAATGTCAAATTGTGGCAGCGAACACTGGCAGCCAGCTAATCTACACAGAGCTGGTATTTGTTTAGGCATTAGATGTAATGTTGGGGAGCACGGATGGCTGGTGAGGCGGACTGGGGCTGCTGGGGGAGCAGAATAACAATGATGAGAAACAGTGAAACTTAGGGAGTGAAGAGGAGGACGGGGAAGAATTCTGTTTTACAGTTTTGTTTTGTGGAACGCACTCTTGGCAGCTGGGGCATCTTTGAGACATGAGGGTTCCCTGCAGCGCGCCAGCCAGCAAGCAAGCTGTTGGCATGGTGCCCACCTGGACCCAGCATGCTCTTGTTAAGCCTCCAATGCTGACAAAGCATGGGGCACCAGGAGAGAGAGAGAGAGAGAGAGAGAGATGTCAGTGTGTATAACGCACAGTGAATCTACTGAGCAAAAACCTGTTGAATCAACAATCTGACTCCGAAATGAGGGCAAACACACACACGTACACACACCTAAACAACCACATTCAAACACACCTGTGCACACTTTCACTGAACCCTCGCTTTGACCGTCGGCCCTCCCTCCGTCTCTTTTTTTTCTCTCTCTTCTCCTTCCAGGCCCAGCTTCCCTCCCCCTCTGGTTTTTCACACATCCATGCTGAGGTGAGAGGGGCAGATGAAAAGCAGAGGTAATTGGGCTCGCCTCGAGTGTGACTTTATGACTGGGAGAGGCTTTGAGCTTTCCCCCCTCTCCCCTCCCTCCCCTCCTTTGTTCTTTCCCTACATTCTCCAGAGACCATGAGTCCTCCACAGAGTCTGATGGGAACGCATCCTGCCCTTGTATGTCATTTCTACTCAGGGAATAAGAGAGACGCAGACTTTTAAACACAAACATGTTTAAGGCACATACACACTGACACACATGCACACACATACACACATAATTACGCTATGTATTTACTAGACTATGAGCCCCATAAACACATTTCCATCTCCACCCACTATGATTGAATGAGACATGTAGGGATGGATTCCGGATATCCTCTCTAATTTGAACATGAGCTCATGGAGCAGCACGATGTCATCCTGTGTCCAAGCATCAGCCTCTAGAGCAATAACCCTGTCGGTCAAAACATCTGCAAAGAAAAATATATTGAGACGGCGGAGAGGGAGAAAAAAATGACGGTGTGAAAGAGGACAGGCAGAAAAGATCAGAGACAAAACAAGAAAAAGAGAACTTCCAGACAAACGCAGCGATCGCAATAAAGATAGCAAGTCCTTTGTCTGATGAAAGGATGGATGAATCAAATCTTTGAGACAAGACAGAACACAATGGCCCGATGATTAATCATTCCTCTCACTTAGACTCACGCACGCATACAGTATATACATGCAGGCACACACACATGCACATAACATTTATAAGTCATCACTACTTAATATAGTTGCCTTTATATAGACTGGTTGTGTGAGCCACCCAGGATGATCCTGATAGTCAAAGCGAAAATGGAATTTCCCATGAGGTTTCATTTAGGGTGGCTTATAAACAAAAAGGCATTAGGCTGGATGTCCTTGTTTCTGTCTGTCTCTGCACCTAGAAGGGGGATGAGAGACACCGGGGAGTCTGGGAAACAGCGGGGGGAAGTGGGATGGGGGTTGCAAAAAAGCAACAGACATGGAGTCATAATGTCTACTGTCAGACAGAGGGAGATTTCTCAAGGAGCACGGAGACAATTACAGTAGGATGAACCCAACTCTCTAGCCCCAGTGTGGGAGCCCAGGGAGATGAACACTCACAGGGGGGAAGACGTACCAACCAACAAACCGACCAACAAAGCTTTCTCAAATGCCATCCTCATTTAGGCCTCTTTCTCTGCACACTGCAAAAAATCTCCATCATACCAAGTCTTTCAGTTGCATGTTCACTTTTAAACTCAAGTGAAACAATTAAAAAATATATGTCAGTGGGATGAGATAAACCCACTTGTTTCCAACTGGTTTCCAGAATTTACTCGAAGCAAGTGTCATTTTGTCGACTTTTTTGTTGTTTGTTTGCTTGTTTTAAGAAGAACAAGATTTTAACACTAAGTATAAGACTACATGGCTTGTTAAGATGGAGATTTTTTTGCAGTGTATTGTGCCTTTTCTCATATAATGCTGACAGCTGAGACCCTAATGTATCCCTACACTGCCTTATGTTGTGGTAACTCTCTGTGGTCTCTCTCCCATATACTTGCATGCACACACACACACACACACACACACTGTCTCTCACACACATGACACTCTCTCCCAGAACAGGAGGTCAGGAGAGTTCCTGGTAGATGAGATGGGGATCAGCTAATTATCTTGCATCAACAAGGCAAGGCACTGTCCTTCCCATGGCCTCTTTTGCTGTCTTTCTCTTTCTCAAAAGTTACTTATAGTTACTGGTATTTTCCATGTCAGAATATTTCCCTATTTTATAATAAATAATAATAAAAATTTGATACTTTTTTTGATACTTTTCTTTCAAAATGCCAGTACTTTTACATCCTGGAAAACACAGTATCTTTAATGATGCATGATATCATACTGTAATCATACCAAAGGCGGGAACAAAATTTCATCCAATAAAAATATTTCTAAACAATCACACCACTCCTATCAAATCAAGCTGCCTTTCCCTCCCTATCCCTTTCCCTATCTATTTTGTCTCTCTGTGTTAAGCCCCACCTCAACAAACTGTTTCAACAGGATATACATCAAATTCAAGAAGCAAGAAGCTCACAAAATGCTGTTTACTATAACAATAAAACACACTCTAAGTTTTAGCTGTAATGTATTTCAATTGGTAATGGAAAGCTATCAGGGACAGGCCTAAAATTTTGCGAAAAGCATTTGTCATCTCCTATGAGGACCACTTGGGCTCTGAAGTGGTCATGGTAATTAGTAGGAGCAGTAAACACTGTAGATGCTCAGGCGCATGCATGTATCCACACACACAATCATTAACACACACGTACACGCACGTACGAGCCACTCACAAACACCCACACACACTCAGAGATGTCATTAGGGCTGCCCTCTAATTGTTGACCAAACTCAATGAGACGAGTCTTAGTCGACCAAGTTTTCATTGGTCAGTTAGTCTCCATTCGGGAACTGTGCATTGTCAGAAACACTAGAGGGCTTTTAATTTGAAATGATGGACACAGGAAGTGGCAATCAGTCACTCAGTCAGACAAGGGCAGACATTCACGTTTACATGGCTGGTCCCTGCAGTTATACTTATTAGACTAAGTTGGGCAGGAAATCCAAAGTGTGAGATCATTTTGAGAGGGTAAAGGTGACATGAAAACAGGCACAGATTCGCCTATCATTTGTCGGCCTCAAACGTGACGCATCATCTGAAACATGTAAGTGGCCTGACATAAGCCACCTGTGTAATGTTACCACCTGTGTTGAAATAAACTGATAAAATGTTCAGTCTTCTTGCTGGCTGTTCCGACACACTCAGAATCATTACTGCTTTTGCTATTATCGTTAACAGGTGGCTCACTTCATACGTGTGCTTGTAAAATAATTTATATTTTAAAGGCACATTATTTGTATTTCTCTGTAATGTAGCACAGCATTAACAATGTTACATTCTAACATTTTTCACTTTCTACTCAAATCATTCTCTGATGCCCCCCAAAAATATATATTTAAATAATTATATTAAGATCATACAAATGTGACGACTAGTCAACTAATGGTTTGAACTAACAGCTACTAGTCAACTAGGGAAGTCTTTGGTCAGGGCCAGGCCTAGATGTCATGGTCTTCATCTGTGTGTCTGTTTGCCAACATATCAGTGACAATAGGGATCAAAAGTGTCAACATTTTCTTGACATCTGCTCCCCAGCAGTGAGAGCATATACCCAGATACTCATTCCATCATTTTCATCTGTCTTTCACACGGTGTCACACACACACACACACACACACACACACACACACACACACACACTTCTCACTCACTAATTGGCCCATCTGTGTAATAAACTAGACAGTCCATCCAACTGGAACCTGGTGCAGATTAGAATGAACAATTCATTTATGTGA
>OMKZ01037605.1:4791-16767 GCA_900302535.1 Neoniphon sammara | reverse complement strand
CTCTATCTGAATGCATGGCTTCCATGTGGTGCCTCCATCTGCCCCCCTCAAACCCATACTAGATCTAACTGTCGCCCTGAGATCGGCTGCCACATCAAGACTGCTAGTCCACGCAGCATGGTCTTTCCCTCCGGAGTGTTGCCCCATCCGTTTGTCAGGAAGTGGGATGATCTGTAGGTTTGCCCTCACAGCAAAAAAAGAAAAAGAAAGAAAGACATGATGAGATGCGCAAACTCTCTGCAGACCAAGTTGCTGATGGGTTTTTCCTCATTTGTGGTCAGATCTAATGATGCATGACCTTACACATATCAGTTTACAGCGCATGATAGAGCCCTCTGAATGTATTATACCTTTCTTAAAGCAGCCACAATAGGTTACTTTGACATTATTCTGCAACTATTATTATGTAAATATGGCAACATCAAGGTAGACCCATTAGTGTGCCTCAGGAGGGCAGCTGCTCGGAAAATCAGGAGGAGCTCAGCAGCTTGCTTGATCTCACCATTTGTATTTTGCTCATTCTCTTTGACTCGTTCTGTGAAGGTCACCCTGCAATTTATAGATGTCTGCCTGTTTTTAAATAGCTCACTTAGGTGTCTCGCAGGGGGCCAGATTTCCTTTGAGCTTTGTGTCTGACTGATCAGTGTATTTTCATGTGGCCTGTGTGCTTTCACTCCGCATTTATTAAATGTGATTGCACATTTTGTGATAAAGGCTTTTTTGTTTTGATAGTTTATCAACAACAGCTGTCTGTCTCATGCAAATACACCAGTAAATATCTGCATAAAAAACTGATCTGAGGATGAGTGTACCGGGGCAACCATCAGTATCATATTGGACTCGTCAGTGTACATGGATCCTAATATTTTCTTCTTTTGCTCTTTCCAGCTGGTGCTCCCTGAGTATCTTATCCATTTCTTCTTCTGTGTGATGTTCTTCTGCGCTGCAGAGTGGCTCACCCTCGGTCTAAACATACCACTGCTGGCTTACCATGTCTGGAGGTGAGCATCTAGCCTCAAGAAATAGTGTTTTCTTTGGCAGATGAGCTCTTTAATCTGTGAACTGTGATGAACAGATTGGTAACAAGCTCACCTCGCCATGTTTAGTATTTAGCATACTGCAATAGTTTTGAGAGCAGCCAAAGCTAATCTGTAGTCTATTAAACACAAACATACCACAGCATTACTGAATACTGAAACTGCAGCTGTTGCCACTGCTTTTTTATTACACAGCATACTTAATCAGTGAACTTATTTTCAAAAAAATAAGTGTTTTTGTTCTATTTTCATAAAAATGCAATAGATAATCAGGCTGAAAACAACAAACTTTTAAAATATATATATATATTTTTTATCCTATTTCAGATATATGAGCAGGCCTGTGATGAGCGGTCCAGGACTCTACGACCCAACAACCATCATGAATGCCGACATCCTTGCGTATTGTCAAAAAGAAGGCTGGTGCAAACTGGCTTTCTACCTCCTGTCATTCTTCTACTATCTCTACGGGTATGAAAAGTTGTTTCCCCCCTCCTCTTTTGTATTTTGATATGTTCATAAATGTAAAATGAAAACTATGCATGCACATTGCAACCGACACAAGAGGCCATTCTCAGATAATTACATTGCTGTGAGCATAAAAACAGGAACTGTAGTCACCCAGTTTTTTTGTTGTTGGTGCTACATCATCACTCCCACACCATTGTGAATACAGCTCAAAGCAAGTGCCATTTCACTTGTCATTCCTCTTTCTTACTTACTTCTATTCTTTTTTTGTTTTTCAGGATGATTTATGTTCTGGTGAGCTCTTAAACGGGTGAAGAAGGAAAAGGATCTGCATGTACAGTAGACGACCAAACACTATGACCTTAGTGGCTGGTGCTGCAAACTGGACCTGCTGAAGACCATCGTTCAGCAACACAAGACGACACCATTTCAAGAGGATGGACTCTCGACCCCCCCACACACAGTGCAGAGCGTCATTTTGGAAACATTTAGCCCGTTTTAAGAGAATATCTTGGTCGCAGAGTTCCTGTCATAGCTCTATAGTTTAAAATTTTATGGAAGAACGAGGAGCCTGGACTGACTCTAGTGTTTTTCTTTCTTTTTTTTTTTTTGGGTTCTTTCTCCTTTTATTTTTAATAATGATGTGGTGATTTGATGCTTGGGATTTAAATAAAGTTTTTCATCTTGTTTCCCAACCTTTGACTGTTTACAAATTAGGTAGACATTATTTTTAAGTGTGCGTTAATCAGTAAAGCTCTCAGCTGTGTGCTTAACTTCATTAGCTTTTTCTGTGAAATACGATTCCAGGCTTTTAGAGCAAATTTATACATGCGATGTGATTCATTACCATAACTGTATAAATACAATAAAATCTAAACCAGATTTTTGACCCCGCCCCCACATGCATTAGGAGTTAGGTGAATATTTGATATTGGGACTCACTAAAATATGTACACTGAAGCTTTGAGTGTATGGGTTATTATCACCTGATGAAATGTGTTGCACAGGGAACAATCACACTCTGGTTGTCACAAGATCAGTTTTCAAACTGATTTTTTTTTTCTTTTTCATACTTCCTCAGACCCATCCTGCATCGCATTCAAACCTTGTAATCCCTGTCATATTTTGGGTTTTGTCTCGCTTAGTTATTGTACATCCCTGGTAGAACACGCCGTGTCTGTAATGTGTAATTCTTAGATGAAATGCCCTTGCAACTATTGAACCTTGTAATCTTAAAAGGTAGACTCAACAGTACACAAATGTATTCAGCTTTAGCAGGCAAGAGTACATTGTCATCCTTTGCATTCAGGCTTTGGTAGAAAACGGCTGACGTGCCATACTGTTGAATATACCTTTTGAATTTTGTGACTGTTTGACATGTTTGTCATTGTGCTTTTTGTTCATTTGGACACCAAATATTCCACTGCGTCTATTTATTCAATATCTTTTTTCTTTTTTGTACTGATTTGTCTCCAGGATGTGAAACACTCCCTATGGTGTCGATCATTTTTTTAAAACTCAAATCCATTAAGTGTTTTGTTTTTCTTCAGAGCTGAGGCCATTAGACAGAATTTTTCTGAACTACCAGTGTATTTATTGCCACTTTCATACATGTAAATTTATCAGGGAAAGAGATGACCATTTGTCACAGATCATTTTTTATTTCAATATATTGCTTTTATCCCAATAAGTCACATCTAGGGAATGACAACTTGAGTTCATATGAATCTGAATAAACCTATCCCACTGTAAATTACTATGAATGAGAATGTCATTTCAACCTAACACTTTAAAAAGTAAAAATCATCTGCAAGTATAAAACCCAACAGATTTTGAGCTCTTTATGGCTCAGGTTAGATCTCATAAGAATGGAGGGAGAGGATACCACAAAGATTTGAATATCATTTTATGACTAAGCCCAACTTGTCCAATATTTTATAACTAAATTATTTGATCAGAGAACTCTCCTTGTACCAAAGCAAATTATGGCAAAATGGAATTAAGGTTCTACACTCAAATTCAATGACTTTCAAGGTTTTGTGAAATTCAAGGACCCAAAACTGGCATTCGAAAATGACACTTGTCAAAATCAGACATCATAAAAATGGTTTACTCTTTAACTTGTCCATTTAAGAAGGCGTGTTTAACTTTGACATTTTAAAACTCTACTTTCAGTGCTATCCATGTTCAAAATGTAAAAAAGAAAAAAAAGGCCTTATTGCTTTTGTCTTTTATGTTATTTTTCTCAAATTTCAAGGCCTGTGGGAACCCTGTGAAATAAATAAGTTTGACACTTTTTTTTTTAAAGTAGCACACACTGACCAGATAGTGGTTCAGTGTCTTGCTCAATGGCACTTTGACAGGAAGTTTGGTGAACCCAGATACATCACAACCGGTTACTCTGGTTTCCTGGCCAAAGTAAACTGTAATACTGACCTTTATGAAGCAGTTTCATGCGACTATTAAATTCATAAGAAGATATGAAACGTCAGATGACGTGAGAAAGTATGTGGTGGTTTTCACTGTTACAGATGGAGAGAAAAGAGGGCAGTGTTTCAGGAAGCAGGTGTCACCAAGCTTCACACTAATGTCATATTCTCACCAAAATGTTGGGAGTTGATG
This sequence comes from Neoniphon sammara, assembly GCA_900302535.1. Taxonomy (NCBI): domain Eukaryota; kingdom Metazoa; phylum Chordata; class Actinopteri; order Holocentriformes; family Holocentridae; genus Neoniphon; species Neoniphon sammara. The sequence goes on along the minus strand of OMKZ01037605.1, from coordinate 12,640 downwards.
GCTGAGAAGCTCCTGTTTAATTCACCTTGAATGTAAGATTTTTTTACACTACACATGCTGCAAGTGGCCTTTTTTAATACTTTAATAATACAAGCCTATAAATGTGATGTTACCATAAATGCAGACGAGTCCAAACAGCAACAGCATTTCCTCACACTGTCTTTTATTTTATGAGAATCACCAAAAGCAATATATTAGAATATTCTTTTAAAGTGCAATCATTAGAGAATACAATAATTACAACTGAGCGAGTTTAAAAGATCAATATTTTGCGAACTTTTTGTTGTTGTTTTTTTTTTTATGATTGGTGAAAGAAGATGACATGGAGGGGCTCCGGTCACCGAGAAACGGGCCGCTCCACTGAAACTGCTTTGCTTTCTTGATAGGCTGCGTACTTATCCCGAAACTCGTGGAGGAAGTTGTATTGCTGCAGGGAAAGTAAAATAAAGGTGTCAGCAATATGTGTGCTAAAATAAAGAAATCAGTCAAACACAATGGAGTAATTGACGAGTTCACTGAAAAATAAGCAGCAATTAAACAAATTTAAAAGAAAAAGTAATTGAATATCCACAGAGAGGATGAAAATAAATCACTCACCTTGACTGTTTGTATCGCTCCACCTCCTCTGTGCTCTCTGAGGATCTCGATGGCTTTGTTTGCTGTCATGGTTACAGACAGCTGGAGCAACAGACAGGCAGCGACTGAACAGAAGAAAACATCAGGGATGGGTAAACATAAACACAGGGAAAAGGGCTTTGCATTTTCAATATGTCAAAATGTATGAAGTCTCTCTAAAAGCAGGTATCTGTTGCATCATGGAAAAAAAATCACCTCGCTGTAGATCAGGTCGGCAAGACAAAATAATACAGGATAATTTTCAAAAGAAGAAATGAAGTAGATTATTCTTACTTAATCCAGAGCGTCCCAAGCCTCCGTAACAGCTGAGGGGGGAAAGGCGTAAAATCCTGTCAGTGAGCAGGTAAAAAAACACGGCAGTGAAGCTGAAAATAAAGGGGGTCAGCTGTGTATCGGGACAGAGATGTCTTGAGGATAACCTCATTATAGCAGATAGGTATTCTCTAGTCCTCCAGGGCTGGCTGGTAATCAAAACGTGCAGATGCTTTTATACATGTCAAAAAAAAATTCCGTATGACTATGGTAATGTCTTTGTTTAACCTTTTATTTGTTTATTTATTTATTTATTTTTAACCAGGAAAGATTTTCTGAGTTTGCATGGTTTGGAGCAGCAACTCCCTGCTCCACATTTACAAAGTTATTCAGTAAAGCCAGTTTCGTGCTGCTACCCTGTAAGCAGCTCTACTGGACCAGCAGGGGAACTAATTGCTTCTCCCTCAGGCGTTTCAATGGCTGAGGGAGGGGAACGCTGTAATGGGTTGACTTTGCCAGCTCAGAGTTTATTTAACAACGAACCAGCGACCTTCGACGTCCCAAAGGATTGTTGTGCTTTTTGAAAAACATGAAAATTCCACCCTCAGATATTCACACCCTGTTATGTATTATTAATGTGTGATATTGCACCAATTGATTTTGTGATGAAGTGTTGCAATTTAATTTTCCTTGTGTTTCTCTTTCCCTAAACCTGCCTCATCTACTTTGACTTCAGCATCAGTGATTTGCCTGCGTTTCCCAGAATGCTTTTCAACAAAGCTCAGAGAATAAGAGGGAACTTGTTGCATGCAGCTGTGGGTTATACATGCAGGTGTAGAGAGAGTGATGGCGATAGCGGAAGAAGAGTTTTTCAATCTAAGAAAAATAAAGAGTCGTGCCCCTGATTCAAAACACAACATGTTTTGTAGCTGCAATGCATTCTGGTCTATTGAGGCTGCTGGTGGTGGAAAAAAGTGGAAAATCTGCCTCTTCTATGACAGACATCTCTTTGTATGATTGTTGAATATTAGTTCAAAATGGTGAATCTACAAAGAAGCCGTCCCTGTTTGATTGTGAGGGACTGACACCAAAACCTTACGTTTACCATTTATGTTTGAGATAGCTGAAAAAGACACACTGGAAATAGTTTGGTGTAATGTCACACTGTCTGTGTTTAGTCAGCCATCTGACAGAGGCAAGAAAAATACATCAAACAAACAAATGAGACAATGAAAACAAGATATATCCCCAGCAGATATTTCTTTTAAGGAGTGTTAACTTGTTTTCCTTCTTTCCTTCAAGTTTCCAGAGCTCCATCATGTCCATGTTTTTCTTGGCTTGTCTGAGGCAAAGTACCAAGCCAAGTGGCAATACAATCAGTCCCACTTGCTCTTATTATCTACAACGATTAAGTTGCCTTTATGTGACAACTAGTATTTCCTTTAAAGCTACTTATTCTTACAGTTGTCTCCTGCAGTAAATCAATCACACCTCAGCTAGTTAAAATGTCGAAACCATTTTCAATTCCATGTCTGTGGATATTCTCATTTATCCAGGTCATCGTTCTCATGATGAAGCCCCTTGGATAAGGAGGCGAAACGTCTTCCTAAGACAAATACAAGGTCCAGTTGCCTATGACTCAATTTTGCCCAAAGAGACATTTTCAATTCCATTTTTATTCAGAGGAAAGAAAGAGGAAGAGAAAGTGACTGGAAGCTGCTCTTTGCTAAGGGGGTTTTGAAACACTCCATGCTGAGGCCACATGACCAAAATGCTTTCTTAAAAAAAGATTTAAATGTTAAGGCAAAATAATCAAAATTTCTTATAGGCATTTTCTATACAACAACTGCCTTGGCCCTCTGCTTTTCTGAGTTATGTTTTGAATCCTGGTTTACTGAATCAGTTCACTCACTGGATCACGGTCCTCCTGTTGTTCCCCAGGTTGAACTGCAGCTCCTCCAGGATCTGGCAGCACTGCCCCAGCTCAGGAGCGCCCCCATCTGGGAAGGGCATGTGGTGAACTCTGAAGCCTCGCTGCTGGTAGACCTCCAGCAGGGAGGGAACCCGGTACTTGTGAAGTTCACCTCTGGTGCAGAAAACAAACACATCCTGGACCCCTTGGTTATGGAGCTCCTCTAAAAATGAGACAGGAAAAAATTTCAATCACTGCCAACATATGAAAGAGCTCACAACTCCATGAAGCCTCAGCCTTTTTTTTTTTTTTTCAAGATTTTCTCCTCCACTCTTATTTCTTCACCTGTTACTTGTCTAATGCATAATTATTAAATATTTGTTACATCTATTGGCTAAACACTGGCTTTCACACTTGTTCTACTAACTATTAGTTGGTTTGTAATGTTGACAAATGACAAAGTTTATTCTACTATTGCAGAAATTGCAAGTTATTATAGATAAGTGTGTTAGCCACATTACCAAAATATAAACTTAAATGTGTTAAAGAAGTTAAGAAACCTCATTTTCCAACTGACATCTGCGTTTTTGAAATTACATAAAAAGGTTTTGAAGTGGTCTGTGGGTCTTTGGTTGATGACAATTTCACTGCACATTGATAACAATGTAAAATTTTAATTTGAAAACTTAATAGGTTTTCACACGACAGTGGCAAAATCAATCATGGCTGTTCAGTTATAGATCCATTTACTTGAAAATATATGTAATACAATTTGGAATACATATCAAAACAGAATATTTTACTGTTAACACAGATTATATTCAGATATAGGTGACACAACTTTTGCAAATAATTGACAGTGTTCCTAGGGTAGATTGGTGAGACTTCCAGCAATTTAGTTAGTGTGGGGTAAGCTGTCCATCACAGGGTATGCCAAATTGACTTTCAAAAACTTTCATGTCTAATTTTTGTGTCCAATACTCCATTTCCACATGTAGTAAACCCCACCTACTGGACAAAATACGATACTTGCAAGAAAGCTCAACAAATTGGTGTATTTCACTGAGGAACAAGAAGAAAAAAAAGATGATCTTACCAACATCTCTTTGTAAATTTCTGCGGATATCTTTGTATTTGCATCCTGGAGTCAGACCAAAGAAATAATTCTTATCAATGATTATGACATCTTGCACAAAAGTTTATGAATAAACACGCGAACTAATAAACCCCACATTACCTGGCAATGGACATATACCAAGGAACTGGGAGCACTCCACCTCAGACAGAGGTAACCTAGCCAATCAAAACAAAATACTTATTAATTCACACATTTTTATTGCTACTTCTTTTAGGAGGAAGTGAGGAATCTCCTGAAACTGACCACTCTCCATTCTGAGCGCTAACATAAAACACATTTTTTGTTGACCAGGCCAAAAACATGACTGTTAAAACTTGCCAGGAGACGTGGAAGGGAGTCAGCTGCTCCTCTCCGATATCCTCCTCTTCAGATGAGGAGTCAAATTCACTTGTCCTCATTGGTTCAGCCAACTGAGACTGTAATAAGGACATTTAAAATTAATGTTGAGTCAGACAAAAAAACAACAGCAAAAACTTACAGATAGCCTATGTCACAACTTCTCAATAAGCCCAGCGACGGAGGTCCACACACCAAACCGTAAACGAAGAAATTACCATACCAGTCTGACAAGTTTTTCCCCCAACCCTCATAAGCCGAACATGCAAAACCTGATAGGATTACGATAAAGGCAGCATATCAGTATGAAATGTCAGAATGACTACCTCATTTTTGTATGGATGATGCACACAAACATATCAAGAAAGCTGAAGTTAGGTCAAAAGAGAGATGTTGATGCACACATGTGGCTGCCTCTGCGAGCAGCTAACATATTAGCTTTGTGGCTAAGCTAACATTAGTTTTCGATGCTACATTCTCTCACCTGTGAGAATGAAGCAAAACGGAAAGGAACCGGTCTTTCTAATGTTTCTAACCGTTATCGGAAAAATATTCAAATGTACTATAATGTAAATGCCGAAATAAAAACACCACTATCTTTGTTCCTCACCTGTCATGCACTCCTGTCCACTGTTTTGACAGCTGAGGCTGCTTCAGTTTAAAAACTCCAGAAACCCACAAGCCAATGAAATCCAAGCACTTCGTTTAGCCACGCCCTTTTAAAAAACAAAATCTTCTTTGTGTGCGCTCGAATTATACTCCACATTGACTTAGAGGGGCGGAATCTGTAATTACTCAATGTATTGTTCGTAATTTTACGTGCACGTAAGATAAAACAGTACAAATAACACATAAACACAAAATACGATATACAACTGCTTCATGAACTTGATAGGATTTAACGTTTGATACAACGTTGGATTTCTGTGAAATATACACATTAAAAATATTTTACTCAACAAAATATAATGGTATTGGATGTTTTTGCATGAAAGCAGAATGTGAGATGGGGTTGTATACCTGAAAAAATAGTAGAGTCACCACATAAAATAGCTTTTAAAAACCATATAGAAACCACATTTGTAAATGCTGCAAGTTCACTCAGTATATTTATGTGCTACATTAACTTGGCCTAAATGCGGGGAAAAGTTATTCTGCGATAAAACAAGGTAGTTGTATATATATATCCCTGTGTTTCCCATAGCTAACACAGAGTTGTACCGTGGACACTGAGCGGCAGGACATCTGTTCATCTGCTGTGTCCGCCCAAAGCACCGCACCGCTGAACACGGGGCTACCGCTTCATTTTTAACACCGCAAATGAATGAAATCCACGTTTATTTTTCACGGGAAAAGGAAAATAGAAAATTTAGGATTAATACGGGTCGCAATGAATCCTTTCAAATGTCTGTATCTGCAATACTGAATAGCTAAGGTGAGTTTCTTGTGTCTTTTACTTCTTTTCCTTTATTATCCCTTCTTATAGTTTTGTTGTGATGGGGTTTTTGGACACTAGTGAAGTGATCGCTTTGGAAATAAATATTGCCATAATTTTTTAAAATGTGTACATCATGTACTTGCAGCCTACACTGTAAAATGTGATTTCTAACACACTTTGATTCCAGTGAAGTGGCCCAAGATGACTTAATGCATGTTATTATAAATCACAAAATCACTGATCCTTTTTGGTTATTAAAGGTTTAAATTTGCTGCTATTTCTTATTGGTTTTTATTCATTTTTGCTGATCTGTCCCTGTCCTTCTGTCATTAGACTTATAAGGAGGGATCTTGGCTTCAGCAGCCGTTTCCCCTGCAGAGTTGAGCTCTTTGGCTGGCTTGCTACTTCCTTAACAGAGGGACTGCTGGCAGGGGCAACAGCTGAGCAGGTACTATAAACAAACAAATATACAGACCTAAAAGTGACTAAAAAAGATTTAACATGTTATTCTCACCTCTTTTGTGGTGTCCTGGTCTATAATATATTAGTGAACAGAAAAATATCTATATAATTTGCAATTTTGTTAAAAAATATAACCACTCTGATTAATCTTTGTATGTAATATTCGTTCAATGCCTGTTTAATTTAATCTCTGTGACCATTTGGTAAGGAAGAGGTTAATGTTTCAGTTCACCTGAGAGAAAGAGGATTGACTTTTCTGCTTTGTGCCTATTGTGCATCTGACATACTATCTGGTCCAGTTTGGGGCTGCATATCCCAGGGGAAACTGCTTTTCTCTGCATAGTGGAGTGAACAGACTCAGCTCTGTTTTTTTTTTCTCTTCAAACTCTACCAGCCTCCTGACTGCAGGAAAAATCAACTCTGTAATTTGAACACAGTTTGTGCACATTAATCCTGGAGTGTTTGCAAATAGCCGTGTTTGTTTTCTCACTGGATAGGTCATGAAGCCTCAAGAGGGAGATCTTGTCACTGAAATCTCTAAGGTATACCTTTCTTCCTTATGTAGCATAGCATCGTTAAAGGGACAGTTCAAATTAAATGGTCAAAGTTCTTATTGTTTGCAAAAGCAGCACTATATACACAGTAAATTCCCTCTGAAGTCCCAATACAGTTTCATTTACATTTTAGATATTAGCTTTGCAATCTTATTTAGAGAAAGTTAAGATGAAAACAGTTAATATGTTAATGCATATGCACCTTGTATTTATAACTTATATTTTACACGTGCTGTCTTCTCAGCTACAATGTATGGTCTCCGAGCTGAAGAGCGGGTTTTCCACAGCTCTGTTGGAGCTGAACCAAATCCAGCATGGAGACACTTACCTGAGGGAGGAGCTGGAGGAGAACAGGAAGAGCTGTCAGAAAAAAGCCCTTCGCCTGGAGGCGCTGGTCGAGTCACTGAGGGTGAGAGGGTTTTTTATTAAGACAGTGAAACAGTGGAAAGTGAGGCTTTGTGTTATAACGTTTAATAATAATAATGTTTCAAAATGTTTTGATGAAAAGGATAGGGAAACAACAATCAACCAGAGCCACACAAACAGATTAAATAGAGCCTGGAAACATTCAAGCATTGACCTACAATGGACTTCGCTGTATGCATCAGGAATAGATACTACACAGAACAGAATCATAATACTTTTACCTTCAATTTTGTTTCAGACAATAAAAATGAACTTAGACCTATGCTTTGTGAACCTACAGGAGGAACTCGGTGTGATGCGGTGTCAGATCCTGCAGCTGTACAGCAACAACAGACAGAGACCTCAGCAGGACGGAAAAGGCTCCACAGTGTCCAAACAGAGAGAAAGGTAACACACACATAATCAGTATAATCAGTATATAGTCAATATTAAAGGACAATTCCAGCTTCTATTGATGTTTTAGCCAATGCACCACACTGCACGCAGACTTTTACATCACTACTGATCATTTTCCAAAGCACCATACTTGCTGGTCTGCACCTATAGTTTCCCGTTCGCCCTCAGGCAGCAGTCACAGCAACAGTGAACTCGAGTGGCTTGTTTTTTAAAGGCTACATAAGACAAACGTGAGAATAGCCGCTCCCAAACACATTAGTATCATACCAATAGTCACTATTGTCTCCACCTCTTGCAGG
>OMKZ01037600.1:0-13031 GCA_900302535.1 Neoniphon sammara | reverse complement strand
CTGGGAGTGTTTGCAGCACACCCATGCAGCCAGTCAGTGAGTCAGTCAGTCTTTCAGTGAGGCTGTTTCACCTCTAAAGCTGAATGATGAGTAAGAGGGAAGAAGAAGTCCTGCCCAGTTTTTCGTACCTAGTTGGATGAACTCTGTTGTGTCTTGTCTGCCAGATTACTCAGAAGTCTCACCTTTAAATGCCACGATTAGACCATTGTTGATTCATCATAGTAAAGCTCTTAGCAGGAAATTGAGACTTCCATCCTGCATCATCCCACGTTTTAGACTAAAATTATTGCCTACACTGCAAAAATCTCCATCTTAACAAGTTATTTAGCCTCATATTCAGTGTTAAAATCTTGTTTTTCTAAAAACAGTTGAATAAAATCTGCCAGTGAGGTGGGATAATCCCACTTGTTTCCAATGCAGTTTCACTTGTTTCGGGACTTTTTAGTAGAAATATGTTGAAACAAGGCAGAATAAGACGGATCAGTACTGGAAATAAGTGGGATTTTACTCGTCCCCTGCCAGATTTTTTACCTTGTTTGAAGAAAAACAAGATTTTTAACAATAAATATGATACTTAACAGCTTGCTGAGATGGATATTTTTTGGAGTGTGAAGTCCATCCAGAAGATTCAGTCTTTAAAGTGTTACAAATATGGTTAAGATTATCATATTTTCAGCCATAGATTTTACCCTACTCTACTTACTCTTAAAAAGTATTATAATCTCTTTCAGTGATGTGCAATCAATCATTTTGTGAGAAAAGCTGTCACTTTTTCCATGTCGGCTATATCATTTTGTATTAAACCTCTCAGTTGATGTTCCAAGATTTTCCACTCCTGGATGAAAAGGCTGTTGGCTCGATGTTGTGAACGACTGTTTTGACATGTTTCAGTTCCAGTGTTGGCGTGCACAGAGCAGCGCAGCTTGCACTGCGGCTCGGGGGCACAGTTGTTTTGTAGAGGTGACTTAATCATGAGTTATCAGCAGGGCTGGAGGGGAGGGCGGCAAACAATCGGCTGTCTCACAATTCACTGCCGTCTGCATTGAAGTTTGTACGAGGTCGGACTCAACAATACTGACTTCGAGGCCTCCCCTGTCCTGAGCCTGACCTTGGTTTTATAGACACATGTTACAAAAAGAAATGCCACTGAATCTCAGCTCTGAAACATGTTATTCCTGTATTCTCATACAGCTTGAGTTTAATTTGCATATTTTTGATTGCAGTCTCACATAGCCGTTAAAGGTTTGTCATGCCTTTTAGTTCATCACAATGAAGTACAAATTAATATAGCACGATTTTAAAAAAAAATTGTGATGATACCCAGGACGCTTTGATACTCATGCAAATCCATTCTGAGTGAATTACTATGATATGAGACTATTTGACTATATAAGATCATGCAAACAGTAGATAATAGCCTTGCTTCTCTGTTTTGTAGTTTTGGGGAAAACTGCCTCGTGAAACCCAATTGCAATTTAACCTGGCTGTAGGAATCACATGTGAAAAATGTGAGGTATGTTGTGTTTTTTTTAGCCCACACCCTCTCATATTCATGTTCTCTATGCAGGACTGATGGGGGACACAACTGTGTGGGACCAGACAAGTCCTATCGCTCTTGCAACATCCAGGTGAGCAACATGTCTGCACTGCTGTTGTTATAACTTTAACTTCATTTTTCTCAGTACAGTCTTTTCAATAGACAGACTTTCCAGCTTTTGACATTTTTAAATGTCAAACTATATATCAGTTTTGTGTTTTGTTAAATTTTAAGGCCTGTCAATGGGCTGAATATCATGCTTGTGTCTGTGTTAAAGCCATAAATTCAATTGTCACAATGTCTAAGTTAGAGTAGAAGCAAATAATTACTGAATACAGATTTGGGATAGGCAAAAATATTTAAGAAAGACATTTTATACTACAACTTTATATCAGTGCATACAATATTAAGGAAGTTTTTAAGTGTGGTGCTATCTTGCATTATTTTCTGTATCATGGACGGTTCACATCCTGTCTGCACTTTTGCTCAATTTGTGTCGTGACCTTTGACCTCTCCGCTGCCTCCCATTGTTCTGCTCAGGACTGTCCCGAGGGATCAAGGGATTTCCGTGAAGAGCAGTGCTCCCAGTTCGATGGGACTGACTTCCAGGGAAAGCTCTACAAGTGGCTTCCATACTACGGAGGTCAGTTGTTTGGACTGAAAATTAGTTTTTGGGTTTGTAATTATGTATAATAAGTATCAGAAACAATGCAGATTAGCTTAAGTACTCTACTTTATAATAGTAATACACATTAAGATACAGCAGTGATCCTCCAGAAAGAGAAAAAAACTAGGCCTCAGACATACACATGCAAACACATACATGAATACATATAGCCTATATATACATGCACATATACATATATGAGTGTATGGCTGCAGACCATGGATGAATAGAGTTTAAACTGAGAAATCAAATGAGTGGATGACTGCTAGATGAATTAAATTCCCTTAAATGAGGAACATCATTTTCATACCTCAAAATTATAACAGCAGACAGAAGAATAACTTGGCATGAAGGCAGCTCCTGCAAAAATTTGAAATTCTAAGATTATGCAAATTTTCCCAACAGCTGAGAACCCATGTGAGCTGAACTGCATGCCAAGAGGAGAGAACTTTTTCTACCGCCACCGCAGCGCTGTGGTTGATGGCACGCCCTGCCACCCTGGACGCAGGGATGTGTGTGTGGGTGGAGTCTGCAAGGTAGGCTGCAGGGAGGCTGGAGACACTGTTGAAAGGAGATAAAGGTCTGATTCGAGTAATTAGCAGTGGGCCAAATATATTAATGTAATCTCTCGCCGTTTTTTTTTTTTTTTTAGAGATCAAGAAAATGTCTCATAAGCTCACATACAAACTCATACAACACTTTGGCATTAATGAGAGCTGACACAGGCAGGGGGGCTGAGCAGCAGGATGATGGATTAGTTTCACTTTGTGGTATTGTCATACACTTTCCAAGATGGCTTTTGACCAGACACATTCTCCTCATGTAATTACTGCAGCAACCTATTAACCTCTCTTCATGAAACACCTCAGTTTTACCTCCTGCACCGTGTCTTTATCACCTACTTTGTGCGTAGCGATTATCCAGAATCCACTCTGTTCTCACACTGTGATTGTTGAACCCTGCTGTTCTGATATTTTAAACACCTTCATTCATTTAACCTCAAACACCATGTTTTCATGGCCTGATTTTTGGATTGCTGCTCAGAAACAGTATGTTCCCACAAATCTTCATCTCACAAACCTTGTTAAACCAGACCTTATTATTGGTTTTGGCCCCTGAAACTACTATTCTACTACTGGACTGTTGCCCTTTAGAGGGTTTTTGTAGCAAAATTTGACTTAACACTTAGTTATTATATGTTTGTCTGAAGCGTATTTCTGTTTTAACTTCTCTTCATGGCAAGGTCTCTCTTAAAAAAGATTTTAAGAGAGACCACACGGTTAAATAAAGCTTACAGAAGTAATTATACTGTATGTATTATTACTGTACCTACATGGCTTCAACTGATGTGGGTTTTTGAAGGCCAGTGTCAGAGTTGTTATTTTTAGACTGGAGCCAACATCTTATAGGTAGTGCAGAGATTCGGTATCTTTAAACATTTTTATGCCAAAAATTGAAAATATTCCATGTTTTCCCCAGAATTTTAATCCTGGCAGGCTGAAAAAACTCTGACACAGCATTTAGACTTTCATGGGAAAATCTCCACTGAATCCATGATGAAGTTCAGGGTAACCTGTTCAGTGATATAGGGAAATCTGGGACACATTACTGCCTCTAAATGAAGAGTTAATTAACAAAAAGCATAACTGCATTATTACATTAAGACCTAAACATTTCAGCACAGGTTTTGCAAACTGTTTATACAGGTATGTAGTTATCTGTAATAAATATCTGCCTGATAGATTTGTAAACTGATAAATTGGTCTAACTCTTATATCTACTGCCCTTTTTCTTATGAAATGTTTCCCTCCCTGTCCCTTTCCAGCGTCTGGGCTGTGACAACATGTTGGAGTCACCTCAGCAGGAGGACCCCTGCCTGCAGTGTGGGGGTAACGGCCAGTCCTGCTACCCTGTCAAGAACACCTTCTCCGTCCGCGACCTGCCCACAGGTATGGTGCATTTTTCTAATGTGGTCACACATTTGTGGGGTTATTTAATCACAGAATTTCATATTCCAGCAAAATGTCGTAGATCATGATGTTCCCAGCAAGGCTGGAATCAAACTGGGATGCAGATTTTCACCACTATTATTGAAATTTGTACAACTGATCTTGCCAAAATGTGCAGTGTAGGTTTTGTGAAAATGGCTTGTTGAATCTCCATTTTACTCAGATATATATGTATAATGCTATTTACTGTGGGAAACTTGCACTGACAGAGTAATCAATTTTATGTGTTTATACTGAAAATTGGAAGTCTTCCCTGTATTTATCTTCTAATTCTTGTATAAACACTGAACAAACATTGGTTGGTGGACTCATTTGTCCAAAGTAACATATTTGCATGTATTTTCATGGAACTACAGGACCTGAAATATGAGAAGTGCTGTAACTGTAACCATGTGGTTGGATGCACAATCCCAAAGAAAAAGCCCTGTAGGCTGTGGTGCTAATCCTAAACTGTTGATAGACAAGCCCAAAAGAAACCAAAACAGTATGACTGACCACAAGTATAGTGACTGCTACACTTTTGGTTTCTTTTGAAAATGTAGTAACTCTTGTCATTGTATTCTAGTTATACAGCAGCTTACTGCAGAATGTGATATTTTTTTTTATTTTTGATTGCATGTCTAAGTCTTGTCTAATCTGCATCCAAGGCTACAATCAGATGTTCATCATCCCTGTTGGAGCCACCACCATCAGCATCAGAGAAACCGTCCCCACACGCAACTACCTCGGTGAGTCTGTGGTTGAATTTGACTCATTTAAATTTTTTTTAAGTTAAAAAAAAACAACAAAAAAAACAACAACAACAACAAAACAAAACATAGTTGGCAACCTACAGCTCATTCATAATTGTGCAGTATGTTTGAATATGTACAAAACACTGACTGATGTGCATGTCCAGCTATCAAGAACCTGCGTGGAGAGTACTACCTCAATGGTCACTGGGTTATTGAGTTTACCCGGGCAACACCCGTTGCCGGCACAGTGCTGTACTACCAGCGAGGTGCTGAGGGCAGCAACGTCCCTGAGACCATCATCGGTCGTGGCCCCACTACTGAACCCCTTGTGATCGAGGTAAGACATCTGCTTTGTGTCTTTATCCACAGTCTGCTCTATGATATCACTGCTCTAACTTGGCTTTAGAATCAGAATCAGAATCAGAATACTTTATTGATCCCCATGGGGAAATTAAGTAAATTTAGCATACAATTTCTCTTATGAATAGAGTCTAAACATACAAAATTACCTGGTCTCAGCTGATTAGCCAGGAGCCAAACCAAGGGGTTGAGTATGAGTACTACCTGCCAACTGGACGCGCAAGAGAGGGCTACTACTGGAGCTATGGATCCTGGTCTGCCTGCAGCAAAGAGTGTGGATCAGGTCAGAGTCACAAAATCAGATTCTATAAGGAATACTCCAACATATTGGGTGAAAGACCCTTTGTCTGATTTACCCAGCCTGAGACAAGATGTTCGATACCATTTTCACCTCTGTACGTCCACTGTTTCAGTTCCTGTGGTTAGCATTTTGTGTTAGCTTAGCATAAAGAGTTGAAGACTACAGGAGCCATTAGCCTAGCTCCCTCAAAGTGAACAAAATAAATCTTACAGCAACTCTGAAGCTGTCTTACTTACACAATGTATCATGGGTGTTACAGTAATAAAATACACATCTTGGAATTTTTTCTTTTTTTTTAAAACGAGAGTTGTTTTAGGAGACTCCTGTAGACTTCAGTATTCATGCTCAGCTAACACAAAATGCTACCCATTGGAAGCAAAACAGTGGACGTAGAGAGTTGAAAATGGTATCGAACATCTTGTCTCAGTCTGGGTAAGTCAGAAAAACGGTATTTTGCCCAAAAACTTTGAGGTATTCCCTTAAGCATGTCTGAACATCTAAAGGACCCTTGGATGGTTAAATGACTCGATTCTTGGTCTCTTCCATCATCAGGTTACCAGTCTCGTCTGGTCTTCTGTGCCATCGACAACGAGGCCTATCCTGACTACCTCTGTGCCTCTATGCCGAGGCCACAGAGCAACCGCACATGCAACCCCCATCCATGCCCACAGACCCGCAGGTAACTGGGGTTAAAACTTCACAGATAAAAGTGCCTAAAAACTTCTTTGAGAAAGTGCCAAGTTTGAGTAGATGTGGGCTGGATTTCCCCACAGCATCTGGATACTGAGCTCACCTTTGTTCCTTTGTATGTAAACAGAATCAAGATAAGATTAGTCTAAAGATGCTTTTGGGGAATTCTGCAGCGCATCAAATTGTGAGGTTTTTTGCTTTTTTTTCGCTTGTGCAAATTTGTTTTCTGAAGTGTCAAAGGCAGCTGTTGTTTCGTAGAGCAGTTCTCACTGTTCTTGGTGTGTTATGACTGTCTGAAAGGATGGCGTACCTGTATCCACCACAGTTGTGGAAGTCCTCAGAAAGACCCAGAGCCTATGTACTCAGGTAACCCAGGTTCTGTGAAGTCGTAGTATAGTTTTATGTGACCACAAACACAGGGGGAGATCATCATCCACGCATTACTTACCCTAAATATAGAAGACCAAAGTTTATTTGGTTTTAACTTTAACCTCCTACCTGACCTAGCAAGGATTTCCTAAGCATGCATGCTACTTTTCAGCAATTCCCTTGATTTATATTTGTCTACTTTCCCACATCCACACCTGTAACAAACAGTTCTCTTCTCTTACCCAATGTCCTTGACTTGTGAATGAATAAATTCACATATATCATTCACAAACTCTCTCCCCCTTCAGATGTGTTTGACTTTTTAGCACTAGCGTCTATGTCTAGCGCAAACGCCCGTTCTTCCACGCAGGGTTGAGAACAAAGGCGTGGGGCAACCGTCCAGCTCAGCGATCCCCTTTTGACCCTCCAATGCCCCTCATTTGTCTTAAACATCATTTCACAACTCTCCCCAGGGAAACAGAGGGGCGATTTGATGCCACAGTTGCATCAAAGACCTCCCCTCCCTCTGACCTCCCAACCTCTGGCCCCTGCCTCTGATCCCTGAGCTGGGCTGCTGTCTGATTGCTTTAGCAAACAGTTGAGTCAGTGAAGCTCTCTGTCCGTGTCCATTAATGTAGCTTATGTGTCGTCAATGTTGCTGCACATGTGAGGTGTTCCTGGGTTAAGGGCTGTACTGCGGAGAGGTTTGGGACTGTGTGCATCTGAGTGTGAAGCACCACCAGCGGTCTGGCAGTAAATAGCTGGGGCTTCTGTGACTCTTTGGTATTTCCTGGTCCTTTTCTTTGATGCTGCTGCTCAGAAACCTGAGATGCCTATCAACCCTGGGCACAACTAACTACACCCTCATTAGGCCTCAGTTTAAAGACTGAAAACCAGAAACATTTGATGGTTCACTTCACACGCATCCTACTATATATATGTGCATGCTATATTTGGAGCAGAGATCTGGGAGATAAAATGTGAGCTGGCATGCTTTCCTTCCTTTAGGCTTTTCCTATGTCTATGTATACTTACTGCTTCTAGTAATTAGTGTATGTTCAAATTAACGATGAGAGGACCACCTCTCTGTCCTCGAGTTGGCTCGGTTGGTGTGGGAGCGGCTGGTGGCTTTGATGAGGGGTTGACCGCGACCAGAGCTTTATATAACACAACGTGCTTGAAAAGGATGTGCTGTTTTTACCTCAACCATATCTCTAGTTTAGGATAATATACATTAGTGCTGCTTTTCAAAATAATGTGTATTAATAACAACACATATTCAAACAAGAGTGGTGTTGTTAAAGAGTAGCACAAATGTGTGACCTAAACTAAACATATTTTTGTTGAAAATGATGCATCCTTTTAAGAGTGTACAGCATTTGAAGGGTTTCATTCCAAACCACTAAATACCTAATTTGCTCAAAAAAAACCAAAAAAACAAAATCACTTAATCACTTAACGCTCAATACTCACTTTTAATTTAAAGCTGTTCTATTCAAGATTTTTATGTAAAATACACCTGTCTTGTCAACCTAAATCACAAAGGGAAACCCGACCACCTAAAGATTGAGATGCTGTAGATTCTTACAGGTAGGAAATTTCCACCCACAGGAAATGACAAATCAAATTTTTTGCCCTTTGGTATCCACTGGTAAAAAGCATCAGAGACTGGTTAATAATGAGTGTGCACACTTAACTGATGTTACATTACACAATTTCTAGGTATTGAAGGTAATTTTTTTCAAACAGTTACCTCTCACTGCCACTGGGGGCTACTAGCTTTCCAAGTTGCCCTGTGCCGCTCTCTGGCAATCATTTTGTCAGACGAGGTATGGTTTTTGGGATGATTTGGGATGATTCTGATTTTGGGATGAAACTCTTAACTTCATTGTTCACAGCATCAAAACATCATCTAATCTTTTTCTCATTTCACCCACTCCCTTCCTGCCTCTCGGTGTTGGGTTTCCCAGCTGGACAACCGGGGAGTGGAATACCTGCTCTGTCTCTTGTGGCGGAGGCTCCCAGGTTCGCACCGTGCAGTGTGTCTCCCATGATGCCTCAGGACCACGTGTGGTGGAAGACGCCATTTGCGCTGCCTATACCCAGGCCCCTCCCTCTCTGCAGACCTGCAACATGCAGAAGTGTGCTGAGTACCAAATTACTGCATGGAGCCAGGTGGGTTAGTGGGAGAGCTGCAACACTGCAGCTCATATGAATGGGGCAGCCACTGATGGGTGTAATTGATTAAATGTGTGAAATACAACATGCACAATATCTGGTCACAAAAATATGGTAATATCACATCAATACAAGTATACACACAATTAGGCAAACATAGAGCTGCCCACTATCACATGGCTGCAGTTTTGTTGCTTCACTGTAAATTGTGCAGGCCTATTACACAAGATACCTGATGCAACAGGAGTGACATAAACAATGTCTAGAACTATGGTCTCTTAAGAAGTAGGAGCTGCAAATTGTAAATAATGTCTCTGAAACATTATGTCTTTAAATATAAGACCTCTCCTTACTCAAATGATATGCTTGACAGGGCTTTCATACATGACACCCTTGCAAACTGCAAAAAAATCTCCATCTTAAGAAGTTGCTTGGTCATGTATTCGTTCTTAAAATCCTATTTTTCTCACACAAGTGTTTCATGATTTTTTGGGGATCGAGTATAAATATGTTGAAACAAGGCAGAATAAGGCAGATCAGCTCACCAGAATCAAGAAAATGACACTTGATTCAAGAAAATTCTGGAAACAAGTTGATTTTTACCCTGAATATGAGATTAAACGACTTGCTCTTTTTGCATTGTATGAAGAGGTTTGTCCCTGGTCACTGAGTTTGCTCCCAAAAATGTCTCCTGTGGGTAGTATAGGTTACCCTTTTATTCACATTTATTGAGGATTACAGCCACAAAATAAGTTACATCACAGCTGTAACCTGTATTATAAAATGTAATGTGGTGCTGTATGTCTGCAGTGCTCAGTGACCTGTGGCTCAGGAGAGCAGACCAGGGAAGTGACCTGTGTGGGAGCAGGAGGTGTGAAGCTGGAGGAAACCGCCTGCAGCGCGCTGGCTCGCCCCGCCGCCATCCAGGCCTGTGAGATGCCTCGCTGCTCCCAGCACATCGGCTGGCATGTTGGGGAGTGGGGACTGGTGAGTGTTACAGGAACACACACGTAAGCATGTCATTCTGCTCCCCAACGTCAACAAATGCTGTGTAAGAGTGATCGCAGCTATGTGGGCGAAGGTGCACGCCATGTATGTTGTGGTTTTGGCTCTGGATTAAGACCCGTGATTGCACGTCATCCCCTTTGCTGTCTCCCGTCTTGCTATCTATGTTTAGTTTCTGATCGGCCCTCTTCTTCCCTCTTCAGTGCTCTAAGAGCTGCAGGTCTGGATTGCGAGAGCGTCAGGTGATCTGCTCAGACCAGGATGGGAACCTGTACCCTGTGGAGCAGTGCCCCCATCACAAACCTCTCACCGTCGAGAACTGCAACAGCCAGCCTTGCTTCAGCCCACAGTGTGAGCAAAATAAATACAATACAGTATAAATAAGCCCCGTCAGTCTCTCCACTGCAACAAATATGCATCTTAGCCATAAAATCTTCTTGAAACAGGTGAAAAAATTCACCAGTGGGATGAGATAATCCCACTTGGCTCCAGTGCAGTTTCACTTTTTTAGTAGCATACCCCTCATCGAGTGTAAATATGCTGAAACAAGGAAGAATAAGGCAGATCAGGCCACTACTATGAAGAATATGACACTTGAAAATTGAAGAAAATTAATTACATTGGAAACAAATTCACCAGCAGATTTTTTTTTTCATTTGTTTGAAGGAAATTCGATTTTAAGACTCGTTATGAGACTAAATGACTTGTTAAGGGAGATATTTTTACGGTGTAAATCAAGCCATTTGCTCCTCCAGCACATATTGTCCTGCTTTACTGTCATCTTACTGAACTAATGTACTTTGTTATGGGCAGAGGGATCACAGATCTGGGTTTCAGGCTTCACTCAGCCCTGCTCATCAGGAGCTGTTGGCTGCACCTGTGATTCTCTCTCAGCTGGTGGCAATCAGCCTGACTGGGAGGAGATATAGGGAGGTTGGGTGTGCCCTGCTCAGTTGGTTGTGTGTCACCAGAGGGTCAACACCTTTAGTTGGCTGTCTGTGTTTACTGTGTGTTTGAATGTGTGTGTAATATCTTCAGCCATCATGTATCTTTCCTCCCCTTCCTAGTGACTCCCAACTTTGATTTCTCTGTTTGGATCTTTTTTCAATGTTTTTTATTTTTTTTTTGTCTATCATTTTGGTAGAATTAGTGGGTGGTTGTTGCAGAGTGATTTTCCCACAGATTCCTTTCCAGAACCCTAGGGGCCCTCTTTTATTACTTTTCTGTTTTGAGACACATGCAGTGATTCCTGTTAGTTTCCCCAACTAGCAACTCCTGTTTTCTAAATTTTGTGCTTTGGGGAAACGTAACAACTTCATGTATAAACCAAACTGAAGTAATAATCCATGACACTGCCATAGAAATAAATGCCTGTTTTGCTAATTCCTATGACTGACTGATATAAACACAATAGTGATTTAAGCTAGGCCCAGCTCATTTACATTTGCTGTTCAAACAACCAGTGTTTGGTAGGTCTTCCTTGGGAGTAATCCTCTACCACACAGGAAGTGATGCCTGTTTTGTTTTTTTTGGTTGAAGAACTGGGTAGCTAGCATGAGCAGCGATCGCCACCATGGGTGAGCAGACAAACAAGAGACATAAAGAAACTCAAACTTCATCAAAAGAAAATCCAATCCAAAAAGACTTCACAGTACTGGACACTTTGTTTATTTTCTGAAAACAATGTCTGTTTTTGTCATACTTCAGTGAGGTCATTAAACCTCACACCTGCATTATATACTGTCCTCTTGTCCAATTAATTGTTTTTTTGTTTTTTTTTGTTCTTTTTTTGTTTCCTGCTCTGTGTCCAGTTGTTCCCAGCGTGCAGGACCCAAGAGGACACGACAACACACAGACTAGATTCCAGCCCTATGTGCCCGGTCATTCAACAGGTTGTATTTCCATCTCAATATCTCAATTATTTCTTTATTTTTCTGTTGATTCCTTGCTGGTCCTGCAGTCCTGCCTTGTACTAAGGCACTCGGGACATTAAGTTCTTTAGTTCGGTTTGTGTGGGCAGGTGAGAACAGCGGCGTTGGAACTCGGTGGCACCAAGTAGCTGTACAGAGAGCCTGAAATTAGAGGTCTGGATTCCCTTCCAAACCAACTGCGGTGCATGTGAAAGTCATCCAAACCAGCTAACCAGAAAGGAAACGAGCCCAAAACACGAGGTTTCATGGGTGTTAGGAGGCGGATGTAGACATCTGCCAAAAGCTACTCATGCTTGGAAAGCTGAGCGTAGCAAAATGAACTGCGCTCTGAACTGATGCTCATAGATATTCAGTTACTACTTCATGTGTTTTTTAACTGGTATGGCCACCAGAGAAGAGTGCACACAAACCCATAATGCTTTGCTGAAGTTACATGGACTGGAATTGGATTTGTTTTGATTTCCTTGCCCTCAAAATATCTAATCTTGCAGGATAACATGAACTACATGTGACTTTGGTTTACAAGCTCTGGTCCACTTGCATCTAGACATAAATATTTGAATACAAAAATGCAACAAATTAAACTTTTCCGCTGTGGCTCAGACCAAAGAAAAGAAGGTATGACCTCACCCTAATTCGCATTTCTAGACCGCCGCTCTACCCTTCCGCTCCCCTCTGCTGATATAACTCCTGTCACTTTGTCCCCGGCAGACTCCCCCACCCCTCCTCCCCAGTCTCCTATCCTCATCCAGCCCCTGTCCCCAGCACTAATTATCCGGACCTGATTGACATGTTTTCAGGGGTCTGCGGGTATTGTCGGCCTGATTAAAATATTTGTGAGGCACTGAAGTGTGCTTAGCGAGTGCTGGCCCGGGCCGTGGTGTTTGTGGCATGTTCTGGCGCTCTCCCGCATTGTGCCGTCCCAGTGGCCAGGAATTTTTTGAAGTTTGAAGGTCTTGTGTGTGTATTGTTTCTGTTTGCTTGCGAGTTTGTTTATACTGATAACTGCTGTTGTGTTCTTGTTCCGATTCATTTCCCAGTGTTCCCTGCTTGATCTTGCCCTAATCAGATAGTTTTTATAATGGGGTTTGTCAATTATGAAGTGAATTGCGGGCAGTTCCTTTTTGTTTTTTTTTTTTGTTTTTTTTTATTTGTGTTTCAGCCTCCTGTGCAGGCTCATTCGCCTCCTGACTGTGTGGCCTCTCAGTCTTGATGTGTTTAGCTTTACATTTGTAAAGAAATTTCTAAAC
>OMKZ01037596.1:7495-20493 GCA_900302535.1 Neoniphon sammara | reverse complement strand
ACCATTATGCTTTTTTAACAGTTTGATAATTTCCCTGCTAATTTTGGGGACAGAGGATCGCAGCTCTATTGTGCACGAGTATTGGTTTAATCAGGATTATCGGCCCCCTCCCTTATCTCTTCCACTTATCGGCCTCTTAGTTCTCCTCTGCTCCTCTCTGCCTCCCCGCCTCCCCCAGTCTCACTTCATCTGCGGCCCCCGACTCTTTATCTCGCCCTTTTCTTTTATCCTCCCAACTTAAACTCTCTTTTGCTCCACAGCGATTCGGTTCTCCCCTTCAAAGAGGACTCGCACGTCCATCCCGGCTCTGAAGTCGTCCTCTCAGGAGATCCTCTCGTCGCAGGCGGACGACAGGAGCGAGGAGAAGGAGAGGAGGGACCGGCTGGGAGGAGCTCGCAGCCTGGCCAGTCTGGACGGACAAGGTACACCTCAGCGTGTGTGACTGTGCAACCTGGGATTTTTTTTCTTTTTTTTCCGCAAAGGTATATCCTGGATGTTTGACAGCAATCCAGGGTTGTTGCCTGCATTATTTATGAAGTTGCTTGAAACGGAGAACAAAAGCGCCTTGATTATCTGTCATGTCATCGCAAATGTGCTTGCCAATGTGATGTTTCTCTCACCGCCTCTCTCTGTCTGCTGCGTCCTAATCTGCCATGTCAACCTCAGCCATTTTTTTTTCTAGTTTTTGTGGCTTGATGGGGGCTGTTAGGAGCACTTGGGGCCCATAAACAGGCACTTGCGTTTGGCCATAAAATGCCTCCCTTTCAAGGCTGCCATTGGGGAGAGCCTGTCACCGTTTGATCTGTTGCCTTGCTGGAAATAAAACAGAGGCCGTCCTGTTATTTGTGTCTAGCGCACACAGGGCATGTGTAAGAGAGAGATTTGTGTTAGCCGTGTTCCTCTTTCTCTCTCTCTCTCGTGGGTCATTATTATCTCCCTCTGACCTCAGTAGCAAGGTTATATGACAGAGTATGAATCAGGCCTTTAACAAAGTGTGAAAGTAGCAGCGTTTTGTGACAGATTGGCCAATACCGCGCCGGAGGAGGCGAGGGCGTGGGCCGGCGCAGGAGAAAGAGAAGTCATGGGTCAGATTAGCACATGTCCTCTTCCTCTTCTCAGCCCTAACCCTCCTCTGACTTTATCTCCACCCGTGACGCGGCACACAATAAAGCAATTTGGATTCTTTTCATTTCCTAATAGCTTACTCTTTAAAGTTATTAAATCAGTCTTGCTGAGCACAATGAAAATCTGTTTCACTCCCCCGGAGTAAAAGGTCGATACCGAGAAACGTGGCAGTTGTATTTGAACAGTAAAAATCGTTCAATCAATTGACTTAAATCAGACTCACATGCTGTACCTTGTCTCATATTTGCCCTGTGTCTTTGTGAACATACAGTACACAGGGAAATGTTTCTTCTTGTTTCTCCTGTGGCGGTTTATCCCGGAGTTAAACCCAGTGTAATCTAGACATTTGCAGTAACACAGTGCTGTATTGACCACGCTGATCGACTAATGGAGAGGTTTTGCTTTCCCAATAAAATCATGGCCATGGGGGTTTTGCGTCCTTGAAGGTCCACGCTGCGCTTTTCTCTGTGAAGTCGTGTGGGCATGTAAGTGTGTGTCTGCGTTTCTCATTGACATCACAGGTTTATGTGTTTGTGTGCGTGTGTGTGTGTCTCCTCCTCTCAGCAGTTTTTGGTTCATACCTGCGTCCCGACCTGGTCCCTGCCACCCCGTCCTTCTACGAGGGCTCCTCCATGGGAACCATCTCCACCTCCTCCATCTTTGTAAACATGGACAACCAAACTGAGGAGAGGTAAAACACCTGCCTGCCTGCGTGTCTTTTGGCTGTCTTTCTGTTTGACTGGTTGTGTGTGTGTGTGTGTGTGTGTGTGTGTGTGTCTTTCTTAGCTGCTCATGACAAGTAGAACACAGAAATTACCGCGTTAAGCCAATAATTCAGGGTTAGTGCTCACACTCTGTCTTCAAGACCAGATGAGAAGCATGTAAATCTGCCCCTCCCAACACACACACACACACACACACACACACGTATGCACACACCTGTCCACTCCCACGCTTTTGTCACCTGTGCTCTCACATGATATGGTCCTATTGGTGTCGTGCATCATGGAGCAGGTGACTCAGCTGGCTTGGCAACATACATCCCATACACACACACACACACACACACACACACACACCGCACACACTTCCTACACACAGTCCAAACTTGAGTATTGGGACATCAGGCTAAAATTAGTCTCTTTCACTGTTGAGTAATCTATCTAAAGAAACAGGTGCAACCACAAAAAGAGTCTGATAGTCCAAGAAATATTTATTAAACCAGAGAAGATTAAAAACATGATATTTCAGCCCCCAAAAACTCAGCCGGAACTTCTGTGTATTAAATCTTTTTACCTCGCTGTTCCAACATTGTGTGCTTTGGCTGTACGCACATTAAATGCTACATTAGACTACTTGTTTAACTCTACTGTATATTAACAGACACCCATTGTCATTGAGTTAATGCAATTTGCCGTGTAGCAACTGATAATGTGATAACTGAAGCTTAATGCAATAACTTCAAGATGTAATAAAGTCAAAATGTAATAAAAACGGTGCTTTAAATAGGTCACAGATACAATAAAACCTGTTAATATAATAAAGTGCTACAGTAGATATTGTATCAACACGGCGTTATTACGTTAAGCAGCAATGATGACTTCGTAAGGGGTGTAACCAATTTTAACAGTGAACAATAAGTTTTTTAATGTTGTCATTACTTTCATTACTTTGTTAGTGTTATTATTACCTCATCAGATGAACATGACACGCTCCTTTATTGTCATTTTATTTGATTGTTATTTTATTACATTATCCCAGAATTAACAGATTATTACACCTTTTACCCATTTAGAGGATCACATTTTGTTAAGTTATAAACATTATCCGGTAGCTACTGCATGATCATTAGCCATGTCTTCTTGTTCCATCTGCTCCCGTCCTTGCAGCTTGTGTTTTGCATCTTTCCTCTCTGCGTTGTGTCAGTAGTGTCAGTAGTGTCAGGTTTAGCAGCCTCTGTGTGGCTCCATTGTGAGGCCCGCCTGGTCTTGTCCCCTCGTCAGTCACCTGCCTGCTGCCCTGACATTGTTCTGTCAACCGTTTCCATGAATATTTAAACACCGGCTTTGACAAGGTCTTACTTAGTGCCATTGTGCTAAAGAAAGAGTGTGTGACAAAAGAGGGCATGTGGCGCAGCGGAGACTGTATCTCCACCTACAATAATCCCTGTCTGTCAGCCAGTTGCTGCTGTAACATGCTGTTGTTGCTGTTGATGTTTCAGGGCAGGAAATCAATACTTTGTAATCAAAAGCTGCCTTATATATCTCTCTTTCTATGTAATTTAAATGGCTGCCTCGCTCCACCTGGCTTTCTGTGGCATTTTTACCTGCTTTTCCAACTAAAAAGTGGCAATCACATGTTGTAGAAATGGCAAAAACACATTCCTGAATTAATTTAGTTGAGTCACCTGATGTATAAGGAAAAATATGCTCTCATGCTGCCCCCTGGTGTTTGAAACCAACAGTCCCCCAATTTAATCCACAGTGCATTATTAGTTATTCTGATTACTGTGTTTACACTACATGTGACCCTTTGCAGTACATAGCAGACACAACAAGGGCCTCGGTAACACCAAATTAGACATATACTGTAGAACTGGTCAGATCTTCCCTAGATTTTGATTAATTCCTTACAGATCAGAGTCTCTGAGCAGAAACCTCCACAGACCAGACATCAGACAGTTTTCTGGTCCTTCCACACTGGCTTCATCTGTCTGCTGCTTTGATACCTCAGATTTTGCGATTGCATTTCTGTGCAATATCCTTTCATCACTTTTCAAGTCCATTTTATACGTCCAATGTGTTTTAAGCCTTGTTTGACCCCTAAAACACATACTCACTCAAATGAGCTCAGTAGATTAATGTGCAACCTTCTCTCCCGGTGTTAAGAGAGGACATGGCCTCCAGTTCCACATTTACCCTGGAGGACAGCGCCATCTGCCTCACCTCAGAGCAGAGCACTATGGATGTGGACATAGACCGCGACGATGGATCTGTTCTTGATGTCTACTTGGTGAGTTTCCGCTCCATTTGTGGACCATCATATTGGGAACTCCTGTCTGTGTGCCAAGGTGTTTTAGATGGATTATTTCTTCCTGGAAGGACTCTCATCTTTCAAACTCATTTTTTAAACCACACATAAGCACACACATTTGCTGCACTGCAATATTTTGTCTAACTTTTCCATTTAGGGTATAAATGTCAGATGTTATGTTACTCCCAGGCAGAGAATAGCTCTGTTACATAAAGAACCTGTATATTCTTTGCTGAGACTGATCATTTCCCTTCTCTCTTGTGCTCCATAGTGAACAGAGCAGCTTCACGACCTTCATTTCCTACTGCGTTTTACTCCTGCCAATCATCAGACAATCGCCGCACTCCACTGGACAGGCCACGCTGGCCTTGGACTCCACTTCCAGCGCTGCTAGATCCACGTTGCCACTATGTATTGCCAAAACATAAAAGGACCGAGATGCACCATTGGTTGATGGACTAAAAGACGAGAATCACAGCGATGGACATCCACAGGAACAACATGACATTCCATCATACTGTAATAATGTGATGAACATCAGGCTGAATCGAGTGCCGCTTCTTAGAGCATGTGTCAGCGCAGTGCCATTATGTTTTATATATGTATTCTATTTTCATGGCCTACACAGAGATACCAACATTTAGAGAGAGTATATATATGAGGAGAAAATAGATACACAGCACACATTTCTTTAAACATTTTCTTTCTGCAGATCAGAAAGAAGCGACTGATGATTTCAGAATTTGCAGCTGCTTTTTAGTTGCTGGTTGGATGAGAAATGTTTACAGTGAATTTACTGTCCCCGGTGACGCAGGACAGGACGGCATCACAGAACGAACACAATCCAGCCGACATGGATGAGGAAAAGAAAGATTCATGTGAATAGACTGATTCAATGAACAGACTGATGATTCAGAAGGCACCAAGGCCAAAGACAGACTCTGACGTGGTCGAGGTGGCCGCCTTATCCCGACAAGGCTGGTTTATTGAGGAGCCCGAAATTTCAGAGGCGCTGGCAGAGGGCTGCCGTGAAGCGCAGCGAGAGGAACGTTACTGGATTTTTGGATGGAGCACAGAGCAGAAGGTCGATGCACTCGCTCTTGATAAACAGCACTTTCGATGTTGGTTATGATTACTGTAAGAAATATTTTTTCTCTGAGGACGTTTGGTTTTAGGTGGGTGGGCGACCCGACGTAAGCACAGATTTGGATGAGTGAATATGCACATTTTTTTCTTTTTTTTTACATATGCACACCTCTGTAAGTCAATGCTAGTACATGTACACAGAGACAATGAAGGACTATTGTAGATCATTTTGATGTGGAGCTACTAGTTTCGTGAGATTTGTGTCATGACTGAAGATGCTTTTACTCAGGATATCCTTTGATACTGAATAAGCGTGTCCTCTTGAAGAAGTTAGAAGACCTGCATCCTACGCTCTGAAGCTGTCTGATAGCTCTTCATCAAGACCATATCCAACTTGTATTGTTGAACTCCAAGATCACACCTGTGTCAGTTGAGACCATAATTTATTATATAAACTCAATAACTTTACCATTTGCTGAAAAAGTTTAATCGCTGAATGTAAAGACAATATGTATTTATATATAGAAGAGA
This sequence comes from Neoniphon sammara, assembly GCA_900302535.1. Lineage (NCBI taxonomy): Eukaryota > Metazoa > Chordata > Actinopteri > Holocentriformes > Holocentridae > Neoniphon > Neoniphon sammara. Next base: position 14,718 of record OMKZ01037596.1, on the reverse strand, counting down.
CTCCTATAAATAAACTGCTGAAATTCCATGTCTGCCTTTACTTAGTTCTACTTGGATGGAGCAGATGCTACTGTAGGCCATTTCATTTTATCACTGATTTCTCCTTAATCCCAAAGTTCAAGACCTTTATCAGCGCTGATTTGAAAATTTCTCAGACTTCTTTTCAGAAATGACCCACAGTTTGATAAATGCATCACTCCAAAAACAACCCTGTGCCTGTTCCTGTTGTGTAACAATTTTAATTTACAGAACATTGTCAAATTGCATTACATTTAGTGCAAATAATAACACTTCTGATGTACAACTTAGAAATATACAAAGTGTGTAGATTCCTTGACAAAATATCAAAATTAAAAACGCTAAATGCATTCTTCAGCTCATGTTGCTTGTAGACCTTGCTCTTCTAATCATCGGCAAAACAATTATCCAAGTCTTTTCTAACGTCTCAACCCTTAGACAAAGAATCTGATTGGAGAATTCTCGACCATACAGATCTACCAATTGCAAAACAAAAAAAAAATCCCAACTTTAGATGACAGAAAACACAATCTTGAGTAAATAAAAATCTTGAGGTAAGATGATGTGAAATGCTGACCCTTACCCCCACTTCATTTCAGTGTCTGTTGATAAATGCACGTCTGGTGGCTGTACAGTAGAGTTAGCCAGGATTTTTAGGGTTCGTCCTGGTGTCTAAGGCATTTTTTGGGGGGCGGTTTATCAGTCATAGGGCAGGGATGTCACTGCTTTGCATTGTACAGTATGTGAAATGTAATGTCACAGTATGACTGAGGGCGTGGGGTGCAGACGAAATCCCAATCAACATTTCTTCGCCTTATCCCGAAAAAAAAAAAAAATAATAATAACAGCAGCACGATTTGTTTTAGCCCTGGACACACACCATAGTGAGGCAAAGGCATTTCATTAACAAAACTCATGATTTGACAGAAAGGTGTTTCATTGTTTCATCAGGGGCAGAAAAAGAGAAGCCGGGGAATTAAAAAAAAAAGAAAAAAAGAAAAAAAAAAGAAATCACTCACCTCTCAATGAAAGAGAGGCTAACCTCATATGAGACGCTACAGCTGGTCGATTGAAAATGTCTGTCATAAACCATGTGCTACATGGAGGAAAAATCAGACAGGTATACACTTACAAAGGACCACAAATTAGCGTCTTTAAACCACGATTGACTACATCACACAGATATCCAATTATTCATTTTCAGTTCGACTGTGTCAAATGTAGTGAATCAAGACTTAATCTAGTTTCCAACGCCCGTTATTGTCATCAAATTCAAGCCTTTAACAGTCAAATTCACATTTCACACACTGGCAAATTAACTCCAAACTTCTTCTGTTCATCTCTGTACAATACTTTGTGTCCATAGTGCTCTCTGAAAGCTACTTTATAACAATCTAGAAATATAAAGATCTCCGAGGAAAACGTGTTCAAAGCTTTAGGCTCTGACCCTCCATCAAACAGGAAGTCATCACTAGAGGGACAGGAGAAGGCGAGAAAGAGGAGACACTGTACCACACCTCGTCACTGCTTTCCCTGTCAATGTGATCTCTTTTCCTCTCTCGTGGTAGCAACTTTTAGCAGCAAGACAAGAAGCTGTTACACTAGTGATTAAAGCAAACCCAAGTCAAGAAGTATGTAATCATAAGAAATGTACAAAACAATTTACAAAAAAGCAAATAATTGGTAACAACGATTCAAAAACCACTTAGGAAATCCTTGAATTTACATACAAATGCTATATCCATGGCCAACAGATGGTGTTAAGCCATTAATGTGGCTGGGATGAAAACTACTGATGGGGTTAAAGCCGTAAACCAGTCTTTTCTATACATAAGTGTCCTCTGGGACGTCCTGGTTGGATGGCATGGTATCCTGGGTGATGTAGTTTGACTACGCATTCTGACTGACAGGTGGATGGGTCATGTTGTCGATGAGAGCCTGTTCAATGTCAAGAAATGTCTCTCCAGCGGACGACTGCTGCCCTCCTCACACTTGAAACAAGAAGAGGCATGGTAAGTTAATACCACTCAAATGAATAAAGTAAAATAAAGTCAGTGAAATTAACTCCCATTACTTTTCTTCCTGGAAAACAGTGTATCTTTAATCATGACCTCACGTTGAACCAGCAGCCTTTAATACACTTTTCAACAAATAAAACCTTCATTTTTGAACAATTACGCCCCTCTCGTCAAATAAAACTGCCTCTCTCTCCCTAACTGATCTTCCATTGGTTTAAACTTTTGAAAGAAGCCTCTCTGTGTTAAGCCCCGCCCCAACAACTTGTTTCAACAGGAAATACATCACATTAGGGAAGCAAGAGCCTCTCAAAATGCCATTTCATGGTGACTTTAAAATAATACTGTTTTTCTCCCTAACGAACATCCTGTTGTTTGATACTTTTGTTACAAAAGGAAACACATAAAATAACGGGGGTAAGATGTGACCTGATACGGTCTGTTAAGATCACTGACTGTTTTTACAGTTCAATATGCCAGATAAGGCAAAAGTCAAGGACTTGACTGCCCATTAACAGTGGATGTTTCAGCCTTTTCAGCCCCATCTACCCACCACACAGGAGAGGATATGAGAGATTTAGGGGCTTAATTGCTTGTGAAGTTACCTCTTTATGTTCAGAAGAGGATGGGTTTCCCGACAGTCTTCTCCTGGACGTAGGAGGTGAAGCGTTTGAGGAACTTGGGGTACTCCCTCTTGGCCACAGCTCTGAGGACCGAGGCCGGGGCCCAGCCGCCTGGGTTTACTACAGCCAAACAGAGAAAAGACCATGAAACTGGGGCACAGGCCAGTGGTTTTCAAAGTGAAATAAAAAAATTTGGGTAATCTTTTTACCATCATATTTTAATCATACCACTTTGCATCTATCTGACACTATTCGAGAAAGACATCTAAAAAACTTTATAACAAACAAAAATCTCTTTTCATATCAGGGTCCCTAGTGATAAATCACTTGAAATGGGGGTCCATGGCCTCATGAAATTCAACTTAGTTGTTCAGAACAAAAAAAAGGTTTGAAAACCCCTGGAATGAAAAGATACCAGCAGCACATGGGCGCCCTCTGGTGACGGGCAGGGGTGGTTTCCCAACCAGCTCATATAAACTGACATGACATCCACTCAGGTTCCTCTACTGTTGTCCATGTTTGGCTCAGGGACCCTTCAGCAGCACCGACCCACATCTCAATCTGCTTGACCACAGCGGCTCGCTGGAGGAGGGGCGGTTGTGTAGTTGTCTGGATTAAACTGACTGGTCTGACTAAGCTGGCACGCAGGTTACTAGGCCATACAAGTGGAAGCTGCTTGAGATCGCATGATATAACAACATTGCTATTAATAATTTGAAAATTCGTTTTGGGACAGAACTTGAGTTTAATGACTACATCACAAGCATGGTCACTGCTAAACAAACCATAGATTACATTACACTGTTACTGAGTTTTTCGTCATTCATTTGCACAAAAGGGAATATTAAATGGAATAAACACGCCTAAATAACAAACGTATAGACAGATTGTGCAGCTGAGATACAAAGCCTGGAGGGGCTTATGAGAGTCACACCCAATAATAATGAAATAATCATTCGATCATTTATTGCCATTTCAGCTCGTGCTGATAGGAATTTGTTTTGCTGTGCTCAAACGAGGAGAAACTGAGTGAAACTGTCTATATACAAGCAAAAAAGGTAATTAGATTAAATTGTTATTGTGTCTTCATGGCATTATGAAGAAAGGCATCACATGCAGAACTCAGAAAAAGAAAAGACAATGTAGTAATTTGTGGGTATGTGACATTATAAACAGTCTGATTCTGTTTTATAACGTGTACAATCAAAGATATATGGAGCATAGAAAAGGCTATTAAGTTTTTTTCCCTTTCACTTTGACTTGAAGCTATTTCATGATGGGTTCAGCAACTGCACTTTCTGAATGTAAAGCAGTCCTCAGAATTTCATTGCTCACCTTGCTAACTTCATCCAACCCTGCCGACTTGTTTGCTAATTCAGGTGAAAACGTGGGCCTTGTTTATTTAAGCTGACATGACAGCTGAGCTCTGTGAGGGCCTGGCAGCAAAAATCTTTTGTATAATACTCATAAATTTTGGTTTGCCAGTACACTGGTTTTAATATTTGTATTCAGATCTGAGATGTAAATTAAAGTACCCAGGGATATCATTACAGACTCTGTTTCTTCTACTGCTGCAGGGAAAATTCAGCAGAGTTTTATTTGTATGTCTTGCCTGTAGGTTCAGTGTGATTTAGATTTTACATTTGCTTTTGATGTTAATACTGAGGCCCAACATAATTAAACCGATGATGTCTGATAATCCCACAGTGCCAGTACCACCACAGTGTATCTGTGACTGGTCAAAGCCTGATTGTGTTGGAGCGACACTTACCGTTGGCAACATAGGTGATCTTACAGAGGATGTTGTCTCTGCTTATCTCCTTGTCGCCCTCTGGTGGGCTGACCAGCGTCTGGCAGATCATGGCAACATTGATTTTGGCACGAACACACCGATTGGTGGGCTGGAGGTTAAACAGAGTGGAGGTTGACAGAAAGCTCAGTGAAGACTTAAAGAGGCTCCTAATGCAAGTCAAGCCCACACCTAAAAGTGACAGGTCGTCATGTCTGAAACAAGCTCCCTTGCTTTTTCTCCACTATTTGAGCTCAACAAGATATTCATAGGAGAGGCCTAAATGAAGGTTTTATTTAGAGAGCTGAGAGAAACTGGTACAAAGTACTTGAGCTAGGTGCTGCTAATACATTTCCAGTAAACTTACAGGGGCGTTGTCATGATCCACAGAGAAGTTGCAGACCAGCCACGTGTCAGGATCGTTCTCATTGGTTGCCAGGATCTTCCGGATGGCTGACAGATAGAGCACATCTCTCTGAGAGGCTGGCCACACTCTCTGAAACACAACGAAATACAACCGCTGGCAGTCAGTCGCTAATAAAGCAGGCAGGACGATTCCACTGGTCAAATTTTCAGCATCTTTTCAGCCACCGTGAGGTCAGCTTACCTTGTGCGTCTGGTAGACTATGATGGCGTTATCTGACAGCGTTTCCACTACGTTGAAATTTTCAATGGTGGCTGAGGGAGGAGGAGTTTAGTCAGATCCATGACAGGCAAACAGAAAGCTCTGACATTATAAGAGCACGGAAAATATGATGACTGACAACGGCTGATGATGACGATGTGGATGCTGGTGACGGATAAAGTGTCGGACTTACTCTCCCAGTCCATTCGGACGGCTGTGTCCCAGAAGTAGTGGCAGACCTCGTGTCCTGTCACCCCTTTCACAGCGTGCGTGGCTTTGAGAGGATCCAGGACGATGCCGTTCTCCTCCACCTCTCTCCTGTACACCTGAAACACACACACACGGTGCGCAGAGTCTGAGACACAACAGCAACTTGACAAAGCATATCAGTATGAACAACACTGCAATGTCACTACACAACATGTTTTCTTCAGACATTTTTGCGCAAAATATTTACACCAAGGATCTGACCTGGGTTTGGTTTCAGTTTAAAGATGTCAATGATGTGTGTAAAGGCGGAGTTTAAAATAATCAGGCCTGAAGCCACCTCAGAGCCGGGGAGAAAAAACAGACCTCACCCGGTATTTGGTCCATGTTAAGTAAAGCCAGAGAAATGCCTGTGCAAATGCGGTAACCATGGTAACCACTGACAGTACAGCGAGTGTTCTATCACCTGTGTGTGAGGTGTGTGTGAAAGTTGGACTACCAGCAGGAAACTGAAATATACATGAGGTGAGGGAAACCCACGCAAAAAAACAATAAAAAAACACATTCAGAGGCAGCTTTTTATAGTTGAAATAAGACAACACATGGATAATCTCTTTGTAAATATAGTGTAAGATGTAGCCGTTTAGCTCACAAAACAAGAAATATGATTCAACATTTTGAATCTACTGCACTTCAACATGGCTTATTAGATAAAGTTTACTGCTGCATGATATAGAGTGGTTCCCGCGGATCGCTCTCCCACATAAAACGTAAAATGTGGATAAAGAACGGCTGTGACAACTGATCAAGATTAATTCCAGCCCAGCTCTGCTATGGCATTTTTACCCTGGTCAGCCGTGTAAAGACAAAAAATACTTCTATAAATTAAATAGCTACTTAAAAATCATTAAGAGAAACAAAACTTTTGAAACCCCACTAATACTACCAGGCATAGTGGCTGATGGTTAGAAAAAAAGTGCTTCTCTACACTGCAAAGAAAAATATATATAAAAAAAAAAAACGGGTTTTCCATGAATGAGTATCTGACAAATGGTCTCTTCCTCTGATTCAATCAATGGTAATGAATCATTTGAAGTTTCTCTCCTCACCTTCATCTCTCCCTCCTCGATTACCAGCTGCCAGTTGGCGTCTCCCCCCACATCCTGAAGAGAGTAAGTCATGTGATTCTGCACCATTTCTTCCACCTAGGAGACATGGACATGTTAGTGTTGCAAACTCATACCTTTCAACACCAGCTTCAGATAGAATATGTTTTGATGTGCTTCAAGTCAAATGCTTCTACGGTCTTGAGCTACCAGCACACCTAGATGCTGCTATGACATTTCAGAGGTTTTGATTACACCACAGGAGTCAAATGGAAAAACTATATTTTCCCCCTCAGAGTATTCTGACTTCTTAAGAAAATAAATCACAAACAGCACTGAGCAGTGACCAAACATGGGGCTCAATGAACCTGGAAGTTTCATAACAACAATGATATAAGACCTCAGCCTGCTCGAGGGTTTTTATTTATCATCCCCCCGGTGCGTCAAGGACACGGTGCAAAGCCTGCCTGGACCCATGCCTACTCATACTGAGGAAGATCTAGAGCCAAAGTTTGTGAAAGGAAGGAGGCGGAAGACGTTTCACTAGAATCCAGTCAGGCAAAATCTGCTGAGCATCGACTTTATTTCCCCACACCAGTGTTACGTGACGAAGACACTGTTAGTCAGTAACTCCAGGAGCTTCAATGTTGACCTCTCGAGTTGTTTTTTTCTCGGTGTATTAAAAAATAGACACCAGAGGAGCATCGCTTCATCAGTCTATTTGAATCACAGGGAAACTTTTCATGAAATCCTGGAGAGACTGGTTAGTAGGGCTGAACGATATTAAAAAAAAGATATATATATATATACATTAAAAAACATACTGCGATATGATTCACA
>OMKZ01037585.1:0-34348 GCA_900302535.1 Neoniphon sammara | reverse complement strand
GTTTCATTTTTAGCTCTTTATCTGTGATCTCCCTCATCTTGATGTTCACCTGTGGCCATTAAGACAAGTGAGCACAGATGGAAGAATGCACAAATACAAACACATGAAAACACACACACACGCACACACACACACACACACACACACACACACACACACACACACACACACACACACACACACACACTTCTCACCTTGTTGATCCAAAAGACCATTGCATCTTCCAGGTCAAAAGGCAGCTCCTTGGAGGCACTGAAGTTGGAGAAGCGCTTGACACTGGACACTACTCTCTCTATGCTGATCATCTCCACGGTGTAGGCCATCATCAGGGCGTCAATCAGCGGGATGTGGGAGCTCTGGAGAAACACATAACATGCAGCAGAAATGAGGACAGGATATTCGTTGATTTTATGGAGGAGAAAACATTTTTTTCGAGCCAGACAGATCAGGTCACTTGAGGTCATTTTAGGCACATAATAAATCAAGCCATAGAGTCATGTAGACACTACATGCTTCAGAGGAATCAGTTAGAGTCCAGAGGTAATAGAGTGCCTGTGTCGAGTTACAATCATCACCCCATTACCTTAATACCTTGACATCTGAAGACTTACTGAAGTTACCACTATTAACTCTGACAGCTGTTTTTTTCATTCATTGCTTCCCCTCTTTTACCCAAAGCTGCACCTTGCCACGTAACCTTAAATAATAATAACATATTTCTTTTTTATCTTTCCTCCTCACTCTGCTGAGCATCCTTAACAAATTGGACTGTGGTTTTGACTTGTCTGTGATGCTTAAAGAAGAAACCGAAGTCAACAGCAGCCCATTTCCTAATTCTGATTCCTAGTGTTTTATTATATTCACAAGAGCTTACAATAGCCATTTGAGAGCCAAAGTTAAGCCAGTTTATGGCCTTTGGGCCTATCAGTGTTTTGATTCATTAATATTTAATATCCTGGGTATTTTGGGCTTTGTGTAGGAATGCACATTTTAAACAGTTTTTCCACATTAAATAGATCACTTTCCACACAAAATAATGCCTAAAGTGAGGCTCACAGTGGCGGCACAATTCAGGCCATGTTCATTTCTACAGCAATGCTGCTAAAAATTTGTTTTGTCTCATAAGCTCTCCTAATGTGATCACTGACAGAGGAACTCAGAGGGAAATGGGCTCCGATGTTAAATTAAGGGCAGAGAATCTCAGAGACTGAGGTAAGCTTAGGCCACATATACTGCATACAGTCTCAATGGAAAATGCTCTTTCAGTGTTAACTGCAATATAAACAGAAGTTTTGTTTGGCAGGCATTATGTTCACATGCTGTTTAATGCCCCATCATTGCCCTTTACTGTGATGTCTACAGTTTCTCTAGTGTTTACAACTGTTCCTGATCAAATCTAAGTGACACCGTAAATCTAGTTTTCTTCTTAAAACTGAAACTGAAATAAAACTGAAACTAGAGAGGCCGGTTTAATAACACAGATCATACGAAATATCTGCCACATAATAATGCCAGGGAGGAGTGGAAAGGAAACATCACAAATAAGTCTGCCGAGGGCATAAAATCATCCGAGTCTCATAGATTATTTATGGTGGTCCATCCCTGTACTTCTCTCAGCTTCCTATGAGAGAAATGTTCCACCTCTGAGTTGCCATGGCAGGGCAGGAAGCAGTGACATGGCGATTACTCCACACATCTAGACTTTGAGACATGCAGAGGTCAGACAGCATAAGCCCTAACAAAGTGCAAGTGACAGGATGGCAAGACTATTCAGTGATAGTCATGATGACAACGCTTCCGCATTTATGAAAGACAAAAATAACAGGAATATAGACAGTGCTTTCTCAAACAAACACACTGTAAAGGCAGAACGCTGGACAGATGCTCAGTTAATGGGCACCACTGCTATGTGACGTGCTTCCATTAAATGTTCCAATTAGGAGCCTATTTAAAGCATCTGCTTCATCTGATGATGGCGTCATTGTGGCTGTGGTTACTTTGGATGAATTACTCCCGGATAGTACTGATCGGCCAAGAGCAAACAAAATACATTCATATACATACATGTCACGTCAACACACAAACACAACATGCACAGCAGCTTATGGCCCAGCTTGTTGCTTTTTTGTGTTTTCATTCCCCGGCTCATATTAAAGGATAAATGCAATCCTTTGCACTCATTTGGCTTTATGAATACTTTAGTCACACAAGATAGAACTTGCAAGGCAGTCTTCATTCTGTTATTGCAGTATAATTTATTCTATCAGCAGGTAGCAGAGAGCAGTTCGTGAGGTCATGCTAGAGCACTGCAAAGGATGTATTCTAATTTGTAAAAGCTTACAGAAAAGTGAAAAAGCCTTACAGTTCCTGAGCTCGCAATCAAGGCTACTAAAAGCAACAGTCCTTGAAAATACCTTTGCTTAATCCACATTATAACCAAATCCTCTCTCTTGCTCACAGTTGGCTTGCCAGTGACGCAGCATTTCCAACATCAGCCTGAAAATCCATGGGATTACAACTACAGTGGCTAACTCTATGAATGAATGAGAGCGACGTTTTTTCAATGAATGCCTTAGGTACAACTAGACAATGTTAGCAAAGCGGTTTTGTAGTTAAACATGCAAAATTATTACTAAGACAAAAGGAGGGGCATAACCTCTATCATCATTAGCTGCTTTCAGCAGTGAGAAAGAGAAACACAATGGCTTTTCAAAACTTTGGAACACAAGTGGGAATAGAATTAGTTGATCAATGGAAGACGTAGGATGAATGTGACAGTATGTGTCACTCAAATTTAGCATCTATTTAATTAAGGGCTGTAAGCACACAAACAGGCAGCAAACATTTGTTATTTGCTATTAGCATGAGGCTCATACATACTGAGCTGCCAAATCTACATTGTGCCGTCCTCAGAGCAATGACAGAGCAGCAAGATGTCACTTGTGAAATCATTAGCACACCACGTTATCACACAAGAATCCCAAACGCAGACACTTTGTAAATCTATCATCTTCTGCACCAATGCACACTCGCCAAGCATGCTCTGTTTGGAAGGCTACAATATCAGGGCTCACCGCACTGATCAATTCACTGATCTTACAGTGTGAGCTACGAAGCCGGCCGTGGGACAGAGCAGGCAGAGTTTTAACAGATGGTCAAACCTGGCAGATTTACAGTGTTGCTATGGAGATGATCACCAGGTATGCAGCTATGCTCAGAGGAATGAGCAGAATTAAAGGACTTGACCAAATACACACAATCCCAAGCCAATCATCAACCCCTCTCCACCAAACACTTACAGAAAGTAAAATCTGAATCCCTAGAGGCTTAAAAAGGCCCCTCACTGTTGGACCTCAAATAGACACAAGGCTTCGCTACTCACCATTTTGATGGGCGCAGAGCTGAGGTCCAGGTTAGAGACAGGTGTGTTGTCGCTCTCCAGGACGTAGATACCTTTCCTCGACAGGGCCTCGATAACAGACTGGTGACCTTGGAGAGAGGCGGCGTGCTCGGCCTTCAGGATCAGCCCACACACCCGGCAGTAGAGCTCTCCAGACAGCAGCAGGCGGATGATGGGTGGCTTGATGTGCTCCTGTTCATACTGGTCGGTGTAGAAGGGGTCCCGCAGGTCCTCAGGGATGTGGTCTGGAAAACGAGGGAACGGACACAAGCATTAGCATTTGAATTTGTCTCATTTATAGATCAGGGGTGGAAATCACCCCTAACTTGCGATACGATACTATTACAATATTTGACCCACGATAATGATGGTATCACGATACAGGTGATTCTGCAATGTTCGATATATTGTGAGACAATCAGCTATGATACATCAAGATATGCGACTGAAGAAGAAAAAAATCCTGGAAAAGGCAAAATCATTTTTCAATAAGCAGGAATCAATCATGTTTTCCAGTCTTTCAATATGCACACCTATGCATACATCTTATGTAAAAAGGTCTATATAAAATCCAATTTTGAAATAATTTACGTAATTAAATAAGGCTGTATATGAATTTAAAGTAGATACTCATATTTAAATAATCATAGTAATATTATACTATTATTCACAACCACATTAAAACAGACACAGAGACTCAGTATGTTTAATAAAATATCGATACTTGGCACAAGTGTATCGATAATGTATCACAAGAGGAAATATCACGATATATTGCATTATCGACATTTTGTCCCACCCTATTATAGATATATCCAAAGGTATCCAGTTTTGCCACCAGAACTTTAATGTTTTATTTAATCATGGTTGCAATATCAAAACTGTGTGTTCACTGGGTATGAGTCAAGTTACATCAATAATACCAAGCAATGAAAAACAACACTGGATGCAATTCTGCAGTACTTTCATCTCCTTGTACACATGTTTTTGCTTTGGTGGAAACACTGTCTCTCTGCAGTGCCCACAGATGGTCAACAGTGCCAGTGTCTGCAAGTTTTCAGTGACTGGAAAAAGGTGTGTGTGTTACCTAGTCACACATCTTACAGAGCACTTTTGAATTCACCCATAAAAAACATACCCGAAAAGTAAACCATCTTATTTTTCTTGTACCAATGACTGGACATCATTCTGCTTTGGCCTACGTTTGTCATGCCTACTTAATCTAGATATGTCAACTTGATGAGACACACATGGTGAGCCAATTAATTTACACGGGGTGTTTGCCTGTCACCAAAGCTGTATCAAACTAATTCCTATACCTCACCACGCACTACACCCAAACTATTCTCTGTAAGCATGTCCAGACACATGTCCAGCAAAGCCCTGTTACATAAGTAGCTTCCATTAGCTGTAAGGGTATTAGCCTGTCTAAGTGGAGGAGGGACGTAGTGAGACACAACTCAATGGGTAAGCGGAATGCCAGGCTCCCAACCCTAAGGAGCTATAGATGGACCAGACGTATTAAATCCACGAGCTTGGAGGATTTAGTGGAGAGACTTAAGGTGATGGTGTTGTCCCCGGCCAGCCTGGTGTTTCCCTGCTCATAAACTAAGACTTGGAGATGCTATATTTACCCCCTAGGGTGACAGAGGTTATAAATGTACCCTGGCCAAGTCAATCCAGAGTTAAGAACCAAAACTCTCGAGAAATTTAGCTTCTCTGGTGGTATGTGCAAGAGAAAACTAGGAGACTTTCAAACCATAGAGACAGCAGTCATGGTTAAGCATATGTGCAGGATAGATTGAAAAATGGGTTGGAAATTAGAATTATGATGGCCACAGGAGGCTGAGATTAAAGCTACAGCTCACTTACCACCTGTGAAGACCCCTGCTCTCTATTGTTGTACAGTGCTACCATCTCAGCATGTGAAAACCCACACAATCTCTTATTAACCCCTACATGTCTCTCTTCATCCCCTCATTCCATTATGTTTCCCTTAAAAAAAACCCTTGCCACATTCTTGCAAATCCATCCCTCACACACCTCGCTACCCTGCTGCCTCCTGAACCAACAGGAACAGCTTTACTGTCCCCGACAGCTCCTCACATCCTCAACCCAGCCTGGTTGCCCTGGTGATGGTGATGAGAAGCGCCAGCGTGGCCTGAGGCGAGGGCTGGGTCACTGTCCCATCCATTCACCACCAAGCCAAAGCCTTGCTCACTGGATACTTTTATGGCCAGCCCCTTGTGTGTGCGTTTGTGTGTGTGTGTGGTATGGGAGGATGGATAGTCTCTAATCCTGATTACTAATAGTCCCTAGCTATTTACTCCCCACCTGATCCCTGTATTACAGCCCACCCCCGGTGTGTGCATGTGTGTGTGTGTGAGAAAGAGATTGAGTGAAAGGCGGGGGTGTCAGGGAAACCCTTTGTTCCTATTCTTTCAGAGATAAGGTCAGATTGATCTGCAGAGATCACACTGACAGGGCAGGGCAGCCAGAAGCTGTGCTCTGCAGGAGAAAGGCATTACTGTACTCTCAAATAAGCAAGCTTGAATGACAATCCTCCAAAAGCCATTATGCTGGGTATACATACCCTTTAAGTCTGTGTACCCTGTAGGTACAGTAGGAACCAAATCTTTATTCTAAACACTTCAGATATGTGGCTCCTGAGCCAGAAATCAGCACTCAGGCTTTGGAGAGCAAACCAAAGGGATAATATTTCATCAAGTGTAAGTCACATAGTCCTACTGGTTCTGAAAGTGTCTCCAATTACTGTTTACATTTCACAAAACAACATTTGTTTTTTCACTGTATACTGCTACAAATGAACATGATTTGACCACATTGCTACTGGGGGATTAACTATCACAATAACTGATGCAACTATTTATTATCATTCCAGTGTTAAAGTAAAGTAAAGTCAAGTATTTCAAGATTTAGTTTAGGTGCCATTGCTGTGTGGCAATATGAGCACTAAAAATATAGGAATATGAGCATGAGTAAAACAAATGAATCAATGAAGCCTGCACCCAACTCACATAGAACACACCACACAGCAAATACATACCTCGAAACATCAACACAATCAAACAGAAACCCGTGCCCTATCACACAGCCACACGTGTAATCTATTGTTTAATCTATTGTGTAATCTATTCTTCTACCACATGGATACACATACACACACACACACACACACACACACAAACCATAACCATAAGCCTAGGAGAATAAGAATGTTTTAAGTTTGCTTATGAATATAGACACAGTTGTGCTCGGCCTCAGGTCTGCAGGCAGCTTGTTCCAGAGAGCAGGACCACAGTACCTAAAGGCACCCTCAATGGATCTGGATCTCATTCTATGTATAGCTAGAAGACCTCCTCCTGATGATCTGACAGACCTGATGGGGCTACAGTCAATGAGCAAGTCAGAAATGTACTGAGGAGCTAAACCATTAAGTGCTTTATGGACTTTTAGCAGAATTTTGAACAGACAAACAGGCTGTTTTGAAGACAAATCCAAGTCGTCACGTTCCAATCCCATTAAACACTTAAACATGTGACACCAGTACAGACAGACAACGCTGTCTAACCAGCACTTTGTTGGTGGGCTTCACTCTAATCCTGTAAAAGTGGTCTGACTCTTTTGATCTCCCCAACTCACAGACCAGGGCTCATATGGAACTACTTTAATATTTTATTTACTGTTTGAATCTATTGTCTAACAAAAGCTAATGTTTTTGAGACTGGAGTTATTTATCATTTTGAACATGAAACAACAAAATTGATACAGTGTTTATAGTGTATTTATAGTTAGACTTTTTGAAATAAAGGTATGTAAGTAGAGTTTATTTCTATAGCATCTTTCACAGACAAGGGTCATTAAGTGTAAAAAAGTGCAAGAAAGCAAAAACATATCTAATTATTTTCTCAAGTACTGCAAATCAAATTGGCATATAGGGGTTAAATATCTGATGACTGATCTGACTAACAGATCAGCTGACTGACCTGAATTTGACTCCTGATGCCCGCGTCTTCTGCCATGAGGAAAAGGACAGCGAGCAGTACACTCACCTTTAACTGCTTTTTAAAATTTATTTAGACAGAAATCCGATTGAGTGGCAGAGCGGGAGAGGCACAGCAGAGAAAGTTCTGGCGGGGTTTGAACGTAGGCCAGCAGGGGGGATGCATCTGTCTGGCTGCAGAACCAGCAGTGTTTACAGCATGAAGTTTTTCTCTTAATAACATCACATATTAATGCCTGAGTTTTCTGGGTTCTTGGTTTGGGATCGAGCTGTCGATGAGCTGTTTAAGTTGACAGGAGCGTGAATTCTGTTTTAGGATGATTTTGCCTTTAGATTCCAGCTGCCTTCTAAGACATAGGATTGTACAGGCTGATCTTATATGGCCTTAAGTACGACTAGAGCAAGAGCAGTCACACATGATAACATGTTCACATCTACCCACACACATATCTACACACATCTATCATGTTTGTCTTGCATGAGATTGTTAAAAGATAATCGTCCTGTCATATCACACTAGTACTTTCCATTCTGGGTTGATAAGAAGTTACCATGACTTATTAGCTAGTAAAGCAATCTGTTAGCCTCACAGTTTGTCTCTTTGCACAAGGCCGCCTGCTTAGTGTCCCTGGCTGTGTGACGTCAGGAGAGGCCAATCAGATTAAGAGAAGCAGGAAGCTTCGAGGGAGAAAGGTGATGGTGTGCTGTTGATTAAGGGGATCTGATCTCTGCCCTAGAACAAGACTGTGTTGGGTGACACAAGTGGTAAGCTTTAACCAGCAAGACAGAGCTAAGGCTATTTCCAACATATGATGTAGGCTAAGCCTGAAATGCCATAGTTGTTAACAAACTGTCAACCAACCTGAACAAAATTTGATGTCAAATATACTGGTACTGTTCAATACTAGTTGGGATGTATGATTCTTGAAACTTGGGAAAGTCCTGTGTTAAATAAATTAGATAAAAGTCTCTGAATGTGTGTTGCATTGAAAATGAAAGTGAAAGTGAAGGTGTCAGTGCAATGTTGGGATCAAATGATTTTTTTACTTTCATGCCATCCTCCCACAATCAGCTGCTATACTCCTCAGATCTCATTAACACACAAGCCTTATCCTGAACATTGGTCAACAAACTATATAATATAAACAATATAATATACAACATGGCTATTACAAGCAAGTATTAGGCTCAATAATATTAGAACAAGTGCCAGTTCACCCTGTTGATCCTGTATCCTCCACCACAAAGCAGGAGTTAATTCTGCAGGGAAAGATTCATCCAGCTCATGAAAACTGACATGAAGACAAAAAGGAGAGTATCCTTCTACTGAATGACTGTCTTGTCTGCTCCAGGAATGCCTCATCATCACACTGATGCTACGGCTGCAGGGACTAACAGGCTTGTCATACACTGCACAGCTGACCTCTTCCTCACACCCTCCAGAGAGCCTTCAGCGAGTGACACGAAAACCCACATTCACCAAGGAATTTCCAGACATTTACTTATTGCGTGGTGATGGAGGGCAAGTCTTTTTAATATTTCAGTGGACATCATCTGAGCTCACATCGCCAGTGACCTGGTATTAAAGCTAAGCATGAGAGTTTAGCCTAAGCCTTCGCTCACAAACACGAAGGTCTAAACTGCGGCTAAGATCTCATTTTATTAAATGAGACAAAATGCCTCTTGAAGGAGAATTGAGGGACAAAGAAGAAACTCCAGTAAAACCAGTAGGAAAAAGAAGAAGAAGAAGAAGAACAAGAAGAAGAAGAAGAAGAAGAAATGAGAGACAAGGTTAGTAGTTTAAAGATGGCAAGAGAAACTCCAATAAAAACACTAATACAACAAGGACACCATTTAAAGCAGGTAAACCATGCAGAAAAAAACACACAAAAGCACAACAGAACTAAGGCTGAGAGATGAAAAAGAAAAAGAAAAGTTGCATGTGTGCTCCGATGGAGTCCTTGAAATCAGAGAGAAATTAAATTGTCCAATTTCTAAATCTTTTGTAACTCATTCCAGTCACTGGCAGTGGCAAATGATATCACTGGATAATAATCTCTCATCCAGGTTCAGACCATAATGGATTTTTTAAGCTTTATTTATCCAAAAAACAAAACAAAACAGCAACAACAAAACATTCCCTTAACAGACATACTTTTTTAGCACTGCCTTTTTTGACACTCAAACAATCAGACACATTCACACATGGCAGCTACATTGTACAATGAGAGAGTACTACTGGGCAAAGGAGGGGAAAATATTACACCTCAGACATTACATTTTACCAGATGGTACAGAAATTCAAACAGCAGCCCTCCAGTAACAAGCCTGCTCTTACAGATCAATACAGTGGACCGTATATTGAGAGTTGGGTCTGGCTCAGTGTTTCCTGTCTTATTTATTATAGTAATGGAAAGAAACTGTAGTTGTGGCCCCACAGCTATCATTGTTTTGGACCAAGTCATGGTTCTGGTGCAGACTGCATTTCTAACCACTTTATACTCTGGGCCCATTGTCAAAATAAACGATTTACTATGCATTAAAATCAAACTACACCTCTTTGAGAAAATGTGATTTAATTTTCACATTTTCATGAAAAGCTGTGATAATTTTCTTGTTATAATACTGTACCACTTTTTAACGAGCACAGGAAACATTGGCCAAACCATTTGTCAAAGCCTGAGGCCAAAGCCATCCTGTCTGTCTAGTCTTAACGCCTTCATTGCCACTTATCCATAACAAATCCCCAATTAGACCCTCTGCAGCACATACATATACACAACAACACATTCACCTGATCTTATACTAACTGGGTGCACATAATCCTATGCTACAGAGCTAATCCAGAGATCTAGGAATAATGGTCTCTTTGGGTTCACAGTCCTCGAAAGACAGCTATGTGTTTGTGTTTTATGTGTATGTGTATGTATGTGGATATGTAAAGTATGAACACGTGTATGTGTAGTCACTAAGGCCCAATGAGTGTGTGATGTAGATGATCTAAAGATGCAAAAAAGACAACAAAGTTGCTGGTTAAATTATTTTGTCTAAGAGATGAATGCAGATGTTTGACAAAATAAAATAAGATTAAATAACATAAGATATACAGCCAATATTAAGAATTTATTTCATGAGTTTATGCCGTTGTTCAGGTTATATTCACATGGTTTATATCTATTTGCACACTGCTGAGTGCACTCAACAGCATATGATGCCTAGCTGTTAACACTTGACCATAAAATACATACTTTCTCTGCAAGAGGGCCACATCTGGGCTCCCCCGGCCTATAAGGGTTACAACAACAATTCAGACATGCGCAATTCAGTAAGGACCTATGAAAATCCTACAGCCTCGGTAATATCATCTCCTGCACGTTGGCCCTTGTAGCAAGCATATAAAAACACCACACAATGATCATTCACTAAAAAACACCAACCAAGGAGTAAATTCAGTAGTGAGAAAGAAAATGAGTGAAAGCTTACCTATACCATAAGCTTTGGCGAATAACCAGCGCAGATTTGCATCTATTTTGGCCCTTGCAGAGTCGTAGAGTTCCAGCGGTACAACCTGAACCTCCATGCCGCCTCCCGGCTCACCTGCAGCCGGATCCGCTTTCCTCCAGGTGCTGTCCCTGCCAGCACAGGCGTCCATATCCCTGCTGCACCGAAAACAGAGATGTTACTGCATGCAGGCACACATCAACAACACGGCAGCATCTCCTGTCCTGCCATACCCAGAGCCATTACATCATCGATCACCGCGGTTGCCAACAACCACGGCCTCGCCAAACACTCGGCTCATTAATGTCACGCCCACCCACTCTGATGGTACGATGAACAGGACACCACCAAGTCCCGTTAGCTGGGGATGCCTGGTGGTCACTGGGTTTGAACTATGTGCCTTTGAGGCTCAAGTGCATGCAAGTTTTCATCGAAACAACACATCACCTGATCAGCCTGTGATTAGATTATCTTAGCTTCAACCACAGAGAGAGGCACTACTGAAATCAGCTGGTGTTGTTTGTGGTTGCAGTGAAAACCTGCACACTTTGGCCCTGGATGACGCACGGTTAAGAACCACTAACTAGGTTAATCATCAGAAATAAGCAAAACAGCATCTTTGTCAAGCTGATGTTAACAATAATTGAGTTTCATCTAGTTTAGCTGGAGAGCTATATGACAATTGAATGGACCTAGCGTAGCGGCGGTGTGAGTACGCTGTCTAAACGCGTTAGCTAACGTCATATGCTGAAATACGAGGCGACAAATAAAAAATGAAGTTACCTTTAGGTGTGCATTGGACCCTCTGCGCAGCTTTGACAGGCGGAGGTGTAGTCAAAACGCAAAAGTGCTAGCTTCACCTCAGATAACGGTGAAATAATAGAGGACTCCTCCCTGTCCAGTAACACAAATCTCCGGCCTCTGTGGATACCGTTAGCTATGTGAACAACGGCTGGTTGTTAGCGAAATTAATCCGATAAATATGTGATTGGCAACTCTCCGACCGCCTGTTTTCCGAGCGGATGGCTAAATTCCAAAAGCCGACAGTTTCATATTTGCTGTCACTGCCTCTGAATGAGGGGCAGCGGCAGGTTCAATGGTGGCAGCCCTGTTGTAGGAGCCGGAGCCTGTCTCTATGGGGACGTGTATTATTTTTCAGGCTGCTAAACTGCAACACACCAGCAAGGCCGCTGAGGGCGCAGTACGCCTGCGTGGAGCTATAGAGGAAGAGAGATGCGTAACATGATAGTGATGGGCTCCAGTGCACGTGCTTTTTTGCTGGGTCCTACATGCACATTTGTACGCTACCACCTTCTCACGTTCCAACCAGCAGGCGTGTCAACACAGAAGTCCAATGCTCCACTTCCTCATACCACAACCAACAACTTGGTCAGCACCACGGACAGCAGCCCTGTGAAGTCTGACAATAACAACAAATACCTAACTATTGCTGCAACCATAAGTATTATAAATTTGGACAGTAAAAATATACATTGGTAGCTGTGGACAGGCAAATGATTGTGTATTATATGCCGTCACTCAGTGCTCTAACCTATGGGTTTCCAACCCTTGTGTCAGCTTGTGGTGGCCCAACACCTTACCCAAGATACTTTAATTTGTCACCTATCTGTATGTGAAAGCAGGTATCCTTAATGACACATATACCTATAGCTTGTTAATACTTCAGCCAACTCTCTCTGGATATTTCTAGATTAGCCTACTCATCTATCAGCTTCATGACCACTGAAATATGTAGGAGGAGGATTGCTTATGTAATAGTCACAGCTCTTGGATAGAGCCTGTAGAGATGGTGGGCAATCCTGGTCTTAGTTTGGCATTGTTGTGGTAACAGGCAGAGGAAAACGAGAAAGTGATTGAAAATGGTGGGATGTCTTCAGTGACTGATAGAATTGGACTACAACTTGTTTTGAAACAATGGGCATCCCCAGTTGCTGCCACATGAACATTAATTTTCAGACAATCCTAATCAAACAGAGGATGTCAAAGTCAAACTGAACCTTTAGTTTCCAGTGGAAAATGTTTGTGTATCTTACTTGAGAGACAGACAGTTCTCCCTATTATGAAAGTGATTGCACAGTTTGATTAATTTGCATCAGAGGTATCTTTTGTCTGTTAGCAGCCACCTGGTCACAGAACAGCTGATACTGCCTATAGCTAAATATCATGTCGCCACTGATGTGTCAAATTTAGGTTCATTGGGATGGCCATATGTTAGTTTCTTGGAACTCATAGACATATGGTGAATTCATATATTATGACTATTTCACTTAGAAAATACGGGGCTTGTGTAGAAAATATAAGCTTGTGTGGCAGTCAGTATAGTAGTTTTTTAGAAGCATGGAGAAAAAAATCCATTCGAATACTTAAGGAGTCAGTAGTAAGAGTAAGTAGAACAAACTGTTTATACTGTTCCAGATTAGTCTAAACTGAATTAGCACTGGATTAGCCACTCCTGTCTTTTCTAGGAATACAGTATACTTCAATGGATCTGCTGAATAGCTAGTGTAACAAAAGTGGTCTAACTGTTATATGCTATTTTTATTTTATATGGAGGCTTCCACTCATTTATTCACAAGAACACAATTTGCAGTTTGTCAAGTTCCCATTTGCACTGTGCTAGTTCTAAGCCATAACCACCAGAGAGCGCCAGATACCAGCTGCTACGATGGTAGGGTGCATTTGGCTCTCATGTCACTGCAACAGACATGGCACCAAATTTGAAGAACAAAAGATGAGGTGGTTATCTTGTCAGCCAAAACACATTTAAAAAGCAACAATGAAGACAATGGAAACTATTCACTAAAAGCTTAAAATTAGCCTTTATTGAATCAAAAGGATTTTTACAAAGAATTTTGAATCAGGAAATACTTTTTTGCAAACTACAACTTTGCATGAACAATTGTGAATTACATCTTTTATTTAAAACATCTTTATCTCTGGATTAGTTTATAAAACGTGACATATAGACACCTTTTACTACACTCCACACAAAGTGCAGGTGATGTCATTTAACACACAAAAGAAGTTCTCCGTTTCTTTCACAAACAGTGTCCTCTAACTCAAAGACACATTAACAGGAAATCTCATGAATACTTTGTTTTTCTTAAGAAAAACAAAAATTACGCTGGCAACATTGTAAACTGTGGCAAATGTAACATCTGAAATTTCTACAAAAGGGCTGCAGTGTAATACTAATAGGTTGAACATGGTAACCATAATGACTGAATTGGGATAAAATACAAAGGAAGAAACAGTCCTCTCATCCTTGGGTCAAAAAATCATCACAAATCCATCACTGAACACCAGTCCAGACCATTATACACCACAACAGTCTCTGGTTGATTTAGGTACATTTTTCTGCTCCATTTTCAATGCAACTTTCAACTGACAAGGGGCAGTGGATACTTATAGTGTGTTGTTTTATAATAGAGCTGATTGTGTTTTCTGGTCCCAAATCTCCAAATAAATAACTAGAACGTTGTCTAGAACGTTTCCACTCTTTTCAAGTCAGTTGAGAGATCAAGGGTTAGAAAGCAACATTGTGAAATTTGACACTTTGGGAATGCCATATATTTTCAAAAACATATCTGACCATCAATCTTCTAACACAGACTCAGTGTTAAGACTTTGTGAAATTCAGTTCAGTAACAAAACCTGCTTCAAGGTTAAAATCTAATCAATTAATACTGGAACTTTAACAATAATCTATAAAAGTTGAACAAAACAATCTTTGTACAAACATAAAGCAGACAATGCACTCTCAAATAAAAATTTGTGAAGTCTGGTGCACCCCCCAAAATAAAAATAAATCCAGTGAATATAACAATACAAGAAACAAATAAATAGCCAGTGTACACATCTAGGAGCCTCTTTCTGATATATACTCCTTTGAAACTGTTTCTAATCTCCCCATACAGAACAAAACAAAAAATTTAAAAAAGCATAAATATAAAAGCATCTTCTTTATATTCCATGTCAAAAGCACATAAATAAATACAAAATTACTAAAACTGTTCTTATCGTTAGTATAAAAATCAATAATAAAAAAGCAGAATATTCAGTCTTCAGTCAGGTTTGCCACTCTCTTGCTTTGTTTAGTTTGTATATATTTTTTTCCATTTAATAGTTTTGTCCATTTCCATTACAAGTCTCTACTTAAACTGGTCTGGGATGAGATTCATCTGAGAATGGATACTTGTGGGAGGGCTGGAGATGCCTTCTGACCAATCAGACATATTGGAATGTGGGGACGAACTGGACCATTGGTCAGGGGAGCCGGGGGAGGGAGTTAGAAAAGGGTGGTCAGGCACCTGTAGCTGGTGATTAGGCGTGTTGTCCATGGGGCCAGAATAGCTGTGCTGGGAAGGAGGGGTGAGGAATTGGGTGCCGAGGATTTGCGTCTCCTGGGGCATAATTGTGTGGATAGGCATGGAGCGGCCTGAGCTGTTGCTTTGCTGCATGTCGGAGCCACTCAGCTCAACACTGGGGAAACTCTGGTTGAGGGACTGGCCGGCTGTGGTGGAGCTGGAGGTCTGGTGTTGGAGCTGCCGGGAGTGAGCCTGCTGCTGCATCATGTGAGGAGACGGGCCTAGGTGGCTGGTCGGCAGACCCTGGTATCCCATGATCTGTGACAGGGTGGCGGTGCTGACTCCATGGAGAGGACCCATCAGGTTGTGGGATATAGGAGGGCCCTGGCTGAAGCTACCCTGCTGTCCTACAACTTGGTGCACCCTGGACACCCAATCACATTGGCCTCCTCTGCCACCGGCTCCACCTAAGGACGTTGTTCCTTGGCTGCCGGGGCTGGACACGGGTAAATGGGAGAGACGGGGTGGGTTAGGGTCAAAAGACATGCAGCCCATGTCCTGGCCTTTAGCCATGCTAATCTGACCCATATGCGAGTCTCCACTGCCCTGCAGGTGATTGAGAGACATAGGTGGGGACTGCTGGAAGGGTGAAGTCATGGGAGAGGAAGCCACGTCAGACAGGTAGCCATGGGGCGACTCCAGAGAATCAACAGGGGAGAGGACAGCTGAGGTGTCTAGGAGATTACCCTTCCCATCCAGTGACTTTTTCTTCTTCACTCGAATTTCTTTGCCGCCGTCTTTCCCTCCTTTTCCACCAGAGCTGAGCTTGCGAACCTTCTTGACAGAAAGGGTGGGCTTGAGGCTGCCCATGTAGCCATTGGGTGAGCAGAGAGGCGGGGAGAGACTGGGGGCACTCAGGGGGGCACTGTGGAGACCAGGACTCCTAACCAGGTTGTACTCATCCAGCAAGCGGACAATGTCATGGTGCATGCGTTCCTGGGCGATATCTCTGGGTAGCTGGTCTAGATGGTCGGTGATCTCACGGTTGGCAAAGTGCTCCAACAGAACCTTGGCTGTCTCGTAGCTGCCTTCACGCGCTGCAAGGAACAGTGGTGTCTCCTCCTAAAGAAGGTTCACAAACAGTATCGTAAATACACTTAATATACAAATGTGAATCTAAAGGTATAAAAACTTCTGAAACTATTTCATCAAAGTGACAACATTTTCACGTACCTTGTTGTTTTGCATGTCTTTATTGGCACCATTCTTCAGCAATACCACAGCAGCCTCCACATTGTTTACAGCTGCTGCCCAGTGAAGAGCAGATTTACCTGCAGAGAGACAGGAAAATAGAGTGAGCACTGGTGTAACAATCCAGCACGCTGCTGAGGCTGAGGACATTTATTGTAAAAAGAGATGACAAGGTGAGAAAAAAGATAACTACCAGAGTCATCGATGGCATTGGCGTCAGCATGGCAGTTGATCAGCTCTTCCACCATGCCTTCAACAGCCAGCCGGGCAGCCAGAATAAGCGGTGTTGTTCCGTCATGCATGCGGGCATCAAGATCAGTGGCACGGTTCCGAATTAAAATCTGTAATAACACCATAATGTTGAATAAATCACTCAATATGTATTTCACTACATAACAGCAATGTCCAAGTGTTTTCTTAAGATGCTCAATAAATTTCACATACCTGGAACACTCCCTGTGCATCAGCAGCCACAGCAGCATGAAGCGGGGTGCGGCCCATGTTGTCCTGAACGTTGGCGTCAGCGCTGGACTCCAGGAGGCGTTTGGCGGCATCAGACCGGGCGTACCGGGCAGCAAGGTGGAGGGCAGTTTCCCCCGTGCGGTCAGTCTGGTTGTGGAGGTTTGCTCCCTGGTAAATGAAATCAGAGATGATCTCTGCTGAGGGATCTTCCTCCTCTTCACTGTTACCAGTCTCCAGTCCTCCACCACTGCAGGAGGCAATCATCAGGGGAGTGAAACCGTCTGAAAGGAGAAGGGAGACAAATGTATTTTAGGGCCACTGAATCACTGAATTACTGAATTTTTCTAATTCTTCTTCATGTGAAAAGATGAATAGTTGTACACACCAGGTCCTCTGACATTGACGTCCATACAGTCATTCTCTATCTCTCCCTGAGGAGGGGTGGGGGCGATGGAGGGGATGCGCAGGTCCGCTGCATCGAGGTGCTGCTGCGTCCACTTCCTGTGGTCAGTATGGTCACTCAAGTCCAACATGGCCTGCTCCTCAAACTGAAAAATTACAAAAGTACTATTCAGCACAGGGGAAAATTTCTGAAGACGGCTGGTTAAAACACAGGATATTCAAACAAAGGAAACTCATATTAAAAGATGTTCTTACTCTAAAGCGTCTGGAGTCCGGGTCTTCTTCATCCCATTCATTTTGATTGTCGTCCATAAGATTGATGTCAGAATTTTTCATAGGCCTGGTTAAAAATAGGAGGCAAAGGTTAGATCGGGGGGGTATCCTATCATTCTCTGTTCTGTTTGCATAAGCTCATTTGGCTGCAGAGAGCAAGAGGGTCAGAGCCCAGACGCCAAACATAATTATCTGTGCTATAGATATATCTGTGCATGCTTTCCATAACTTTGCTCGAGAGTTGGCTGACTAAGCTGCATTAATATTCTGTCTCAGTGTAAGTGTGCAGCTACAAGTCTACTTACTTCAGTCCAACAGAATCCTCTCCAACTGGCTCTCTGCGTTTCTTTTTGCTGGGCTCAGACACTTTGAATCCCTCCGGAAACCAGAGCTGGCCGTGCTCACGGCGACGCTTACGGGACACCAGGACACCGAGGCAGATGAAGCCCAAAGCAGCCAAGCCCAGAAAGACCACGTACATGGGATAGAGCTCTGAACTGGCAGGAGTAGGTCTCACACCTGAAAAGAGGGACGATGTCAGAATGTGTGACTTAGGACTACAACCTGAACCACAAGTGAAACACACATGCAAATACACAAAGCAAAAGGCTGGAGCCAGGTCACTTACTGGTGACAGCTTCAATATAGGGAACATTGAGATTCCCACTGGAGGCCAGCGCTCCAAGGAAAGCTGCTACATCTGTGGCGCTCTGGAAACATTCAGTCGACTGCTGGTAACACTGACGGTTGTCAATCTCCAGGTACACCACAGACCTTCAAGCAGAAATGGGTGGAAATGTTAGCAGTTGTACACAGAAAACTTTCACCAACAGACAAACAGAGAGATAGACAGATAGATAGTGTATCAAAAGTGGTACCTACCCTTTAACCTGCATGTGATCCAGCTCTCTGCGTCTTCGTGGGCTGACCATGGCAGACACACTGTCCTTCACTTGACCCAAAACATTCGCTGGCACTGCAGCCCACTCAGGCCAGCCATCTGTGGAACGCTTCACGTTGTGTTTGGCCAGTTCCTGTTCACTGCCATAGTAAGGGAAGATCATGGGTTCCCCTTTGGCATCACGGCGAAACACCACATTGGTGTGGAGAACACTGCTGAGTTCTCTGAGGAAGGCCGAGGAGCCATTTTTGAGCTGTTCTGGGAGTATGTGCACCACAAGAACTAGGTGCCCATCTGCCAGCTTCTCAGGCATGTTGTTGGCACAGTCCAGGCCGTCCCACTCGCATTCGGCGTTGTTGCAGCCCTGGTCACAGTGTCCATCAGCGTAGTGGTCTTTACAGTACTGGTCATAGAGCGGACTGGGGAAGAAAGAAATTAGATGTGGTTAATATTTTGATTGACATTTCAGATCTGCTGTACATTAGTTACTTGGATTTTCTCTCTGTAAAAGCAATGACAGATCCAAACAATATAGATAAGATACACAACTTCATTCTACTCACTTGCATTGTCCCTCCTGTCCCTGGCAGTCAAAGCCATCATAGAGACACCCAGGACTGTTGCACTGCTCATCACACTTCCCGTCATTGAAGTACCGCCAGCACTGCAAAGCTGCAGAACAGTTTTGCCACGGATCGTCAAAATTGAGTGAGCAGTCTCCTCCGTCCCAGCCGCAGGCATGATTATTGCACAGCGAGTCACAGATGTGGTTCCCTGCCCACTCGTCACACTGAGGAATCTCACAGTTCACCTCCACTTCCGGGGGAGGGGTGATGTCACGGCCAATCCCTCCAGGAAAGGAGTAGTCCAGGATGTGGCAGAGCGGCCCATTGAAATTGCTGGGGCAGCTGCAGTGGAAGAAAGGGGCATCTGGGATGGTCTGGCAAGTGCCACCGTTGTAGCAGGGGTTGGAGATGCAAGGGCTGTCGGTGGGGGTCTGGCACTCAGGACCAGTGAAGGCTGGTGGGCACAGACAGCGCGAGCTGAGGTGGCCTGACACACATGTGCCTCCGTTCCTACAATTTAGGTTGCCGCAGGAGTGAGAGTCATATTCGCAAGAAGAGCCAGTGAAGCCCTGGGTGGACAGAAAGTACAGACAGTGGTTTTGGTCAGTGTTTATACAATTTAAATAAGTCCCTAAACTGAACAATAATTTCTGCTTTTACAAACTGGAATAATGTTCCACCCTACTTCTGTAAATCTAATGACATATCTTTATTTAAACACAATCTAAATTTGTTATACAGAAACAGATACGGATAAACTTTATTGTTCGGAAGCAAAATTTGTCTTGGACTTACATACAGAACATGCTGTTTTTGTTGTTTTCAAGACTTTTTTCACTATGTGTAAATAATGATGTACTTGATGTTGCTCTTTACAAGCATATTTTAAAGTAAAATTCGTTGAAGATTTACTTTGGACCCTAAAACGTATGTAATCAGCTAGTGTTCTAGCTGAGGATCCGTATAATAAACAACATACATGAAGAGAAAGGGATAGCAATTTTCATAAAAAAATAAAAAAAAAAGTGTATGGTTTGAATACACATTTAATGCTCTACTCACTGGTGGACATTTGCAGATAAAACCGTGAGGTGTGTTACTGGCAACAGCACATGTTCCTCCATTTCTGCAGGGTCTCCCTTTACATCCATCAAACACCTTGTCACATCGCTGACCTGAAGAACAATGACAAAACAGTGTTGAATGTGTCAGGTGCACCTCTGAACACCCAGGCATTGTATGCAGGGACATGTCCGTCCTTTGATGTAACACCAAAAGCATCTCAGTACCTGTATATCCAGTGCGGCACTCGCAGCGGTAGCTGTTGGTGAGCTGAATGCAGTTGTAGGAGCCCCGGGGATCACATGGGTCTGACAGACACTCATTGACATCACCTTCACAGCGTTCCCCTACGTAACCCGGCGGGCACACACAGTGGTATCCTCCAATCCGGTCCACACACTTGCCGTTGTTGAAGCACTTGGGCTCGTTGGTCAGCAGGTCGTTGGCGGGGTTGCAGTCATCCAGGTTGATCTCACAGTGGACACCTAAAGGAAAAATGAAAAGGCAGGAAGTTGGAAAATGCACATTCCTGATTTTTGTGTTATTAAAGTTGTGTCCTTGCCCATGTGAGCCTGCATGTGTGTGTGTGTGTGTGTTGGAGTTGGGTGGGACACTGTTTGTACAGGCATATACCTTGTGTTCCTCTGGGACAGGAGCATTTGTACGTGTTGATGAGGTCAATGCAGGTACCTCCGTTCTGGCATGGCTGAGACTGACATTCATTGATCTCTTTAGAGCAGTTAACCCCGTGGTAGCCAGGGACACACTAACAGAGGGAACAATGACAGAATTAGTTTATTCGAACATCAGCAAAGGGTTCAATATTTTATATTTAAGTCCCACAATCTATGAACAGATGAGGCCAATAGTCTACATAATTTGCCAAAACACTTTTAGCACAGAGAATGAACAGGATGAACTGAAAACCCTGAGTGAAATATTTACACCACAATATTTTGGTTGCACCACCATAAATCAACAGCAAGTACCTTCACAGGCCATGTTTAAATATTATTTTTTATTTTTTTAAATTGTATCTCCTGTATTATCTGAAGAATTTACATGTGACTGAGATCGAGCCCATACCTCACAGCTGTAGCCTCCCAGATAGTCAGTACAAGTGGCTCCATTCTGGCACGGGTTGGGAGAGCACTCGTCCACTTGCTCCTGGCAGTAACTCCCAGTGTAACCGGCCTGGCAGCGGCAGTAGTGTGTGTTTCCAGCATCCAGACACTGACCTGAGTTCCTGCACAGGTGAGCGACGTCTACACCTGAGATCAAGAAGGAGTTTACACGTCAGATCTAAATCATACTGAAAACATGAAGTGCAATCAAACACATTTTTACCTTGTATATGTATGACTTAAAAATTCAATTATTTAAATGAAAATAAACACTGACACACGATTTCAAATAACTTTTGGCTGTACCTTGCTGTTTTGCAGCTACCTCACAGGACACACTGGGGATGTCACAGTAAAGGCCAGTCCATCCAGTCTGACACTGGCAGGTGTAGGAGGCTCCCTGCTGCCAGCAGGAGCCCCCATTTTTACAGGGGGACGAATCACACCAGCGTACAAGATTCTGCCAGGTAAAGAAAGAGGGAAAATTTCTTACTGAACTATACAAATAGCCCATAACACCAACACAGGGCTCATACTTTTGAACTACACCACTGTCTTCATTAAGGATGACTTCCATCCTATTCCTATTACCTACCTGGCAATTGACTCCCGTGTAGCCATGAGGGCAGGTGCACTTGTAGGTCCCATAGCTGTCAAGGCAAGTGCCTCCATTGATGCATGGTTTGGAGTCGCACTCATTGATGTCATGTTGGCAGTAGCTGCCAGTGAAACCAGGTAAACACAGGCAGGTAAAGGCATTGATGCCGTCCACACAGGTTCCACCATTGAAGCAAGAGCTAAAGAAGCACAAGAGAACAACAGAACACTTAATATTAATCCAGTAATGACATGCAGGCAATTATTCATCTAAGTCCAACATTTAATAAAAGCACGGGTATAAACAAACATTTGGTCATGTAATTAGGGCAACCTTAATTTTAAGTGGTAGTTAATATCCATCTGACTGAGTTTAATCTGATGTAACCATGATTCTGACAAGTTGAGGTACCTTTCAGTGCAGTCGTTGGTGTTGATCTCACAGTTGATGCCACTGAAACCAGGTGGGCAGGTGCAGGTGTAGCTGTTGACGCAGTCGGTGCAGTTGGCCCCATTCTTACAGGGGTTACTCTCACACTCGTTGATGTCCTGCTCACACCTGCCCCCGCGAAAACCTGGCAGACAGGTACACACGAAGCTGTTGATGCCGTCTCTGCACAGACCGCCATTGCTGCAGGGATCTGGAACGCAGAAATGCGAGAGAGCAAATGAGACAGTGAGAATCAAAGTTGACCAGCAATGTTTTCAAATGGCGACAAGACAAGAACTCATGAAGATCTCCCCCTTACTTGGTTTGCAGTCATCAGTGTCTGTCTCACACTTCTGGCCAGTGTAACCGGGCTGGCACTTGCACTGGTAGCTGCCCACAGTGTTATGGCAGGTGGCACCATTCTGGCAGGGGTTCTTCACACATTCGTTGATATCTATCTCGCAAGTTTGACCTTGAAATGAAGTGGAAAGGAAAAGACAGTCAGATTATCCAGTGTATGGATGGATAGATGGATAGTTGTATGTATGTATGTATCGATGGATGGATACCTTGCCATCCTTGAGGGCAGATGCAGGAGAAGCTCTGATAGTCTTCAGACTCCTTACATACTCCACCATTTTTACAAGGTCTGGCGCTGCAGGGGGCCAGCAGGGTCTCACAGTTTTCACCTGGTGGTTGAAGGAGAGCAACAAACAATGTCAGCTACTATCGTGTCTATCCCACACTTTCACTTTTGTTTCAGCTTTTGTAACACTTGCTGCATAATGACTCAAAGCACTCTTACAAAAGCATGACTCAGCACGGCAGTATCAGTTTGTATTTCCCTATCTACCCAGACCACTCTAAAAGATTTTGAAGAGTGACATCAATTTTTAAAGCCCAGCTTCCATCCCACTTCCTTATCCGTTTCCACGACAACCTAGCCAATCAGGAAGTGCCTTCCTGTTTCCTGCTATTGTGTGATCACAGACAGGAAACAGGACATGGCTGAACAGGGAATGGAGCTAGGAGTGGACTCCAGTTCCCAGCCTTATATTAGCCACCATGGTATGTTATTCCAAAACACACAAACTGTTATCCCTGCAAAGCAAAGCAGGCAGATCTTTCCACACAGAGATGACAAAAACATACATCTCTGTTTGTGTCCATTGGGTGGTGTGATATATATATTTTTAATAACAATGGAAAGGTGTATTTTTTCTTTTGGAAGATTCTGTCTTTCCATTTTTAGACCTTATGAAAATGCACAAGTAAGCAGGTGGGTACATGTACAGAAAAAGGGAATAATCAGATTCTTTGAGTTATCATGGGATCTATGTACAGCAAGAAAGTCAAGCAGCTAGATATCATACCAGTGTAGGGAAGTAAACAGTTGCACTTGTATCCAGCCACATCATCAATGCAGGTGCCTTGGTTGAGGCAGGGGTTGGATGCACACTCATTAATGTTAGTTTGGCAGTTAGGTCCTACAGTGTCGGGGTAGAGAACACACTCTAGTTAGATACTGGATAACAAAAGCCACACTCAATTATGATGAGATGAGAAACAGGATAAAGAGTGATAATGAATGCAGGCAGTGACAAAGACACGCTACACCGCGGTAACTGACCACTGAAGCCGGCTCTGCAGGTGCAGTGGTATCCACTGGTCATGTCCTTGCAGGTTCCTCCGTTCATACATGGGTTGGACTCACACTCGTTGTTATTGATGTCACAGTTTGGGCCGCTCCAGCCAGAGTCACAGAAACATTTGTAGCTTCAAGAAAAATGAAACAACAGGTCAGCGGTGTGTATGTTTGCTTATTTGCTTTGCATGCCACTTCAGGTAGCTCATCTGTGTTTTAAAAATGAATCTGTGCTCACCCATTGATGAGATCATGGCATCGGCCATGGATGCACGGGTTGCTGCCACACTCATCCACCTGTGACAAACAGGTGGCGTCATTGTAGCCCTCTGGGCACAGGCAGGTGTAGCTGTTGATGCCGTCAATGCAGGTTCCCCCATTGTGACAGGGGTTGATGGCACACTCGTCAATGTTGATGTTGCACATTGCTCCTGGAAGACAATGTGATACAATGTCAGGACAGTTCAGTGTTCATCTGTTGAATATGTCTCTTTGAATGTGACTTTTGAGATAACCCCTTTAGATAAGCATATGCTCTGCCATTGTAAATTCCCCACAGCTGGACACTTTGTTCTGTGGCGTGGTATTCTCTAACCTTTTTATAAGCAGCTAGCTGAGGTGCTGTGGGGGACTTGTGGACAAAAGACAGGGCCAACACTAAAGAGTCCCTCAACAGGCTGAGGCTGTTGCTGCTACAGCGCCTGCCTGCCCCTGGAGGCTGGATCCCCTCTCGTCCATTGATTGAGTATGGGCTTGGTGAATAGGCAGAGGGAGCGTTTCAGCTGGATCTAAGCGGGGGAGGTGCTGCTGGGAGGGGAGGGGGGTGGTGCCTCCTCCACTCACACACACACACACACACACACACCACCCCCCATCCAGTGAAGACTAACCTCACCCAGGCCTG
Source organism: Neoniphon sammara (assembly GCA_900302535.1). Classification (NCBI taxonomy): domain Eukaryota; kingdom Metazoa; phylum Chordata; class Actinopteri; order Holocentriformes; family Holocentridae; genus Neoniphon; species Neoniphon sammara. The sequence continues at coordinate 9,478 of OMKZ01037585.1, read as the reverse complement.
TTTACAGGGACAGAAGGCCAAACCCCATTTCACACACGGCCGAGTAACAATTAACCCCCCTCTGATCCCCCTCCCCCCCCTCCGCTACTCTTCATCAATCAGAAAGGGGAGGGCCCAACTGCCTGCTCTGCAATTACAATAGCCCTCTGTCCCCCTGTGTCTGAGTCCTGCCGTGCCCTCCACACTCACCCCGTAAGCACAAAAAGATGGAGGGGAGGAAGAGGAGGAGGGACACACAGCAGCCTGCACACACACACTTGTTCCTCCCTGCCCCCTCTTTAGTATAATCACACACACACTCTCACAGCCGCTGCCAGTCAGAACCGGCTCTACTGGGCCATGAAAGGGAATCCTCATGAGAATAGGCAGATAGGACGGCTACACTGGCAAATGGTTTAGATAAAACATTATTACTTAGATTTTATATTCTGTAATGTTACATGTGGACGTGTGTCAGTAAAGTAACTGAGAAGATACCTGAAGAAATGCGAGATTTGTCAGGCACCTACACACAAATAAACACTAGACATGTGTTTAAAGCCCAGGCTCCTTCCCTTTTAAAATATCACCTTACACACTCTTTCAAGAGTCAGCGTCATGGAGTCTTTTCAAATGGCAAACAATGTTAGTGCCTGTGTTTTTTTTTGTGTGTGTGTGTGTGTGTATCAGGTTTGGGACTGTGCTCCTTTCTGTGCTCCCCCATCCCACACAGGCAATCTGACACCATTGTTCTGCAGGACTGGACCCGCCAGCCACCTGTCCTACCTGCCCCTCCCCATGCTCAGGGGACCATCCCCTGCACCTGTAAGCCCCACCCAGCACTCACCTGTGTAACCTGGCTCGCATGCACACTCATAGCCGTTGATTTTGTCAATGCATTTCCCGTAGTCGCAGGGCTTGCTCTTACAATCATCCAGGTTCACCTCACAGTTGAAACCTGTAAGTTGGAACACAAGTGAGTGAAGCAAAATTCAGCTGTTTGGCACCGGACTAAAGAGTTGGACCACACAGATGAAGTTTGAACGTCTCTGACCTGCAGTGCCCTTGGGACATGCACAGATATAGGTGTTCTCCCTGTCCTGACAAGTGCCTCCGTTCTTACAGGGCTGGCTCAGACACTCGTTGATGTTGGTCTCACACAGCCGGCCGGTGTAGCCAGGGCGGCAGTAGCATGTGAAGGAGGCTAGGCCGTCCTTACAGGTGCCGTAGTGGCAGGGGTCAGAGTAACATTCATTGATGTCTGTCTCACAGTGCTGCCCTGTGTAGCCTGGATAGGAAGAGAGAGCAATGATTTATTAGAGCAATGACATTCTATCAGCATTGGGAAAGAAGCAAGAAGAACCTCATTTGTATTACATTAAGAAAAACAATAAACTGTATGAATGAGCATGAAAAAATGTATTAAAACAGTGACTTTCTGTACCTTCAGCGCATTCACAAGTGTATTTGTTGGGACCGTCAGTACATTTGGCTCCATTCTTACAGGGTGTGCTGGCACATTCATCAATATCCACTTGACACAGATTCCCTGAAAAACCTGAGGATAAATACAAAATAGAAATGAATACCATTTATTATTATTTTTCCTTTAAACTATAGGTTTAAGTCGCAAAGTCAAGTGGCCATGCATGCAACAATGACTAAATAAAAATCAATCCCACTGCTGTGCAATTTCCTTCCTTGCACATCATGCTTTCTACAGATATGGCTACAGTGTGCATAATAACAGAATGTGGGAAAGAACATCTCATTTGCATCTCAAGTGGGCCTGGGGGACACTGAAGGTCATAACGCACTATTTCGTCACCCTCCCTCCATCCCCCATCTTAAGCTCTTCCCATGCAGTGAAACTTTTCTTTCAAGCCACAGCACAATTGCCTCCAACTCACCACCCATGCACCAATCCCTGCCCCCATTTTTTTTTTGCCGCTAAGCTTTTACACAAACTGTCATGCCCGCCAAATATGCTAATGTTTCTGCAAATCCATTATTACACCCTTTCTCCTCCAATCATTAGAAAAGGCTACAGTACTACTACTGCAACTAGAAAATCATTAACATTCATTCTGTGAACCATATGCTACACTCATTGACTGATAAGTTAATGATTCACTGTATTAAACACAGATCTCCCGCTTTGAGACCCCTAAGCACTCTAGGCAAAAGAATCAAAGAGCCCTTCAGTGAATGAGAGAATGAATGAATGAATGAATGAATGAATGAAGAGCTTCTTTCATTCCATCATATTTTATATTTCCTGTAGTTTTCTCACCTTTGGGACATTCGCAGTGGAAGGAGTTGATCTTGTCAACGCACTTGCCATTGTTAAAGCAAGGCATGCTGGCACACTCATCTATGTTGATATGGCAGAACACACCCTCGTAACCTGAAATCCCACAGACACCAAAGGATAAAACAGAGATTAGTCGATTCAGTTTCCTTTTCCTGCCACTGTCTGGTCTGTAACGTTGTAGCATAAAAGTATGATCCAAATAAAAGCTTACAAAAATACAGTGTTTTCCTGTGCGCAGAGAAACAACCAAAACAAATACAAAAAAAATGCATTTAACTTTGTGGGAAAAAAGTGCTGCACCCACACCCTACGCTCTCCCTCTCCACCAAATTCAGTACAGTTTCATGTTCTCACCTGGCATACAGATGCAGTGGAACCCTCCAATCTGGTCCAGGCAGGTGGCATCATTGTGGCAAGGATTAGACATGCACTCGTTGACATCCATCTCGCAACGAGGGCCCTCGTAACCTTGGAGACACTTACACTGGAAGGAGCCTTTGGTGTTCAAGCAGCGACCGCCGTGTTCACAAGGGTTGGCACCTGAAACATGAAAATGCAAGGGATGTCATATATCTTTGCCAGCACGCGTGCACATGCTGTAAAGCAGTAAACACTCTGTCGGGAGAAATTGGTTGAGTTTTTATTTCTTACCAAGGGAGCACTCGTCAATGTCAAGGTTGCAGGCTGACCCGGTGTAACCTGGAGGGCAGGTGCAGATAGCCTTGCCATTGACTGGGTTGGTGTCACAGTTGGAGCCCTTTTGACATGGGTTGCTAATGCAGGCATCGTCAAGGTGGCACAGTAAACCTGAGTGCACCACAGGAAAAACGTTAAAATTAATAAAGTCATTAAGATCTTACTCTGTTTGTGTGTGTGTATGTCTGCGTTCCAGTTGGAGGGATCAGAGGTTGTCCCACCTGTGCGCCCATGCGGACACTCGCAGAAGAAGGAGGCCACGCGGTCATGGCAAGTGGCGCCATGGTAACACGCTGCACTGGCACAGTCGTCGATGTTCTCGCTGCAGTCGTCACCCGTCCACCCATTGACACAGACGCAGTGATAACTGCCGTGAGTGTCATGGCACGTCCCTCCGTTCTGACATGCATTGGGCATCAACTCGCACTCATCCACATTCTCTGTGCAGTACTGGCCTGATGGGGATAAAAAAAGAGGCATATTTACAGTGTGAGTGGAAAGTTTTTTTTAAATGCTTGCAATCATGCAAAATATATTGAAACAAACTTGAAAGTGTGACATATTTAGGTCACCTGTGTAATGAGGTGGGCACTGGCAGTTGTAGGTGTTCACGCCATCCACACAGACACCACCATTCTGGCAGTTGTGGCCTAGACAGTCATCGATGTTATGTTCACAGTTTTGACCGGTGAAGCCTGATGAACGGGGAAGGGAGAAGAGAGAAAAAACAAGCTGTTAAAAAGTAGGGAGAAGCAAAGACAAAGAGAAACGACCTGGCAACATTTACTTTTAGCTAATAATCAGACCTTCCCTTCCTCTTGTTATCGCTATATGCTTAACTGACAGATAAGCTTTGTATAATCCCGTGGCAGCTTGCTTGAATGACAGATCTGCCTGTCTCCGCTCTCAACATCAAAGGCTTGGGTGGTTTACAGCCATGATAGTCTGATTAACTATCAACCCGCAGCTCTGCAGGTGTCCATGCCGCTTCACCACCTAGCCGCATTCCAGCACGGACACCCACGAGAGTCGCACGGCACGGGTTAAACTTTAACATACAACACAATATCCCTCATTCATCTACATATCTACACAACTTGCTCCTCACCGTTCATAAACACACAATAGGTCTATAAAGCAAGCAGCTCAAAGATAGAAATAATGACCCAACATTGCGCCCTGCAGACACAATCTGGCGAGCGGCTGTAATAATAGAAAAGTGATTAATACAATGTGGTTTGGGCTGGGTGGGAAAGAGCGTCTCCGCAGCTGCACACCCAACACTAACAGCACTAACCACAATTACCCAAGATTAACCAGAGTTTTACACAACATTGCAACGGCTGTGGCTTCCAATGCAATAAAGATGCCAAACAGACCAGTCATACTTGGCTTGGAAGCAAGATGAAATTTTTGCGTCTATGTATGTGTGTGTATCCGCATGAATAGGTGTGTGTTTGTGTATATCTGTATATCTATGTGTGTGTGTGTGTGTGTGTGCCTGCATGTAGGGGGGCTCGCTGGTAATTATCAGAAGGAAACGTCTGTGTGACTGCATCCTGCCAGTGGAGCCTGGCAGCGAGAGGGAAGGGGAGGGGGCAACCACAGGATACTCCCTCCACCCAATCAGATCTTACTACAACAACAGATTGGTTATTAGGTCACCTGATGTAATAGCACAACTCAAGTGTGTGTGTTGTTGTTACACTGGCCATAAGCATGTGCCGCCAGAGAAAGTCAATTATTTTTGCTCTGCCCAGTTATTGTCCAATGTGCAAAGATTATGTCAATATTATTTTACCTGGCAGGCAGCTGCAATCATAGGTGGTGTCTCCCTTCTGGACACAGGTGCCCCCATTCTGGCAGGGTGATGGGCTGCACGGCATGTAGGGGGTCTCACAGTGCTGACCGGTGTACTCTTGAGGACAGCGACAATGGTATGAGCCCACCTCATTCACACACACGCCACCGTTACGGCAGGGAGAAGGAGTCTGGGCGCACTCGTTGACGTCCTGCTTGCAGGTTTGGCCGTGGAAGGTGGGAGGGCAGGCGCAGATGTAGTGGGAATCAAAGGCCGAGCACTGACCGCCGTTGGCGCATGGATTGGAAGCGCATGGGTTGGCCAGCTGGCAGATTTTACCTACCAAAACAGGACAGCAGCAGAGAAACACAATCATAATTCCGTGAGGCTGATTGATAAACAGACATGCTGTCATGATAAAATGTTCCAGGAGAGTCCAGAGAAAAGAAATCAAACTGACGAAATTTTGGGCCTCATACCTGACCATCCAGGTGGGCAGCGGCAGCGGTAGGCAGTGAGGGTGATGAGGTCACATGTTCCTCCATTGCGGCAGGGGGAGCTCATGCAGGCGTGGTTACTGGGCGTCAGGCAGAGCCGGTCGGTGAAACCAAGCCGGCACACGCAGCGGAAATCAAACGTGTTGCCGTGGGAAACGGCGTGGCATTCACCGCCGTTGCGGCAGGGCGAAGGGCTGCAGGGACTAGGGTACTGGCACCGGCTGCCCACATAGTCACTGGGGCACCTGTGGATAGAGTTGAACAGAGGGAGTAAAGATTAAAATTAGGGGGAAAAAAACAAACTGCTGCATATTTTTACATAGCATGAACAGCATCTCTTGTTTCATGCAGAGCCATTTTTAATCACTGGAACAATTATCCAACAAGCCAGAGGAAGAGGGGAGGGAAGAGGGGAGGAGGGAGCTAGATGTTTCCCGCCCAGCAAAGGCCCACTGCAGCGGGCCAGGGGTGGCCTGTTGTTCTAGCGTGTCTCTCTGGATTAGACGCCCTCAGATTTTTGAAAACACACTCTGCTGGGACAACAGACGCCACAAAAAAAAGTCTAGCCGTAACAGCCCGTTCCCAGCTACCTTTCGGCCCCGGGCTGTCCATCCTCATACCAAATGACCGTAGAGATCAAGGGGACCACGGCGGCCCTGGCTGTCCCGTCATGAGGCATTTGCATTCAGGCCCTAAGCCCCTGGGTGCTCCCCTCCCGTCCAGACTGACACCAAGGACTGCCACTGCTATAGTCACCTAGTTTAAACTGGCTGATTGTGAGAGGGGAAGACTGATTTTCATTACACTCAGGCTTTCCCGGGACAAAAACAGCAGTGGGATGACGACCACCAACCAACGTCTGCGCCATTTTAACACTGTGACAAACTGACCTCCCGAAAAAATAACTCAACATGATTTGATTGACATTGATTTTCAAACTGTGAAGTGTTCAGAGGTCAATTGATCTAGTGCCCAAATGTGCATCTGAAGTGGAGTGTAGCTTCTACGCAACTGCAAAGTCCTATCTCTGTCACGTGCAGGAGCATTTAAAGTCAGCAAATAAGTGTGTGTTTATGTTTGAATTGCTGCTTGTGTGTGTGTGTGTGTGTACGAGTGTGTGCGTGTTTGTGTGTGTAAGAGAGGGCATCTGTTGGCCTCCTAGAATCTCCACAGGGAGCAGGTGCGCATGTTAATGAAGGCAGCTGTTGGACAGGGCTCCTCCCCCTCTCTCGCTCCCTCTCCTTCCTCCTCCTCCTCCTCTCCCCTTTTCCCTCCATCCCTCCTCCCCCCTCCCTCTCTCCCCTCTGTCCCCTTGTCAGATGGGGGGTGCTGACAAGCCAACCCTCTCCTCTAGGGACATAAAGAACCCATGTGAAGTCAGCTGTTGCAACTTCGGTCTCTCCGTCAACCCCAAATCCTTCCTCAATTCCTCTCCTCTCCTTACCTGTTCCTTCTTTCACTACCTTTTTTTTTTCCTTTTGCTCATCTGACCTTTTCTTGCACTGGCTGTTTCTCTGCTTGCCTTCTAACCCACATTCTGTCTTTCACATGCCTGTTTTCTCATTTCTCCTGTGTGTACTTTTTACAGCTCCCCACAGTTTGCTTTTTGCAGCGCTCTCCTCATGTCACACGGGACTGCTGAAAACTCCCTCGTTGACTCTGAGTTTGGTGAGACTGTCCAGGGAGTTTTCAACAGTCCCATTTGCCCCGCAGGGAGCCCAGACAGTTCCAATTGGCAGAAGACTGTCAGGGCGCTTTGAGTGGCTTTGAAGTCTGCCTGCTTGCCATTTCACTAAAACACTTACTGATTAAGCACTCAGGAAGTCACCGTTTGGGTATGAACTACTTACTCAGCATTGTAGAGTGAAACAGAGATGTTATGCATTGTGTTTTTGTGTGTGTGTGTGCGTCAGAGTCATTCCTCACTAACTAACTGTAATAGATCCCCTTTGTCCTGAAGTCAGCCCAGTCCGAGACAAAGATCCACCCACATGCTGAAAAGCTCTGCAACACACCCCGGCAACAGGTCTCTCCCAGCGATGTAATGTCCCCTCAGGCCACAGCAGATGCTTCCCCGACCTCTGACCCCAAACACTTTTGTGACTGTGGAACGGCCTCCTTGCCTTCTATCCCCTCTCCCTTCTCTCCCCGCTGGGACCGATCTACCATCTGCCACTCTGGGGTGACTTTAGCCTCCAACACAAAACCAGCTCCACTCTCACTGTGCAGGGGGAAATGCCACCGCTTTGGAAAATGTTATGTAGATGGATGGGGGGAGGGCAGCAGGGGCTACAGTGTGTATTTTTGCCTCTATGTTTTATACTCTTGGTGTTTACCTTCATCTGGTTTATGAAAATAGCTCAGGATCTTCTCTACTCTCTCCCCTCCAACCTGACTCCTCTCTCTTTCTCCTCAAACCCCTGTCCATTTCTGTCCTCATTATTCATTTTGCCTAGTTAGCTGATCCCTTCGAACTATCCAATCGTTAGCCAAGCTCTGACCCCCGGGGGCCACATCTGTTAGCAAGACCAAGACATGAACAGAACAGTTCGGCTAGAGGAGAATGAGAAATGCACTAAGGCATGGGAATTCTCCAAACTTCCACTATAATGTGACAGGTCTGCACTTTACTATTACTGCAGGATTAGAGCGCTAAATGCTGCTGTGTGAGAATAACAGAGTGTAGTCAAGACAAAGCGTAATAGTAATGCATACAGTGAAATAAGTGAGTTATCCAAACAAGTATATGCATTCTTTGTTAAGAGGTCAATATTTTCCCACTTTGGTCTGTCAGCTTAATAGTAGTAACACAGTGCAAGATCTCCTTCAGCTCTGTCTATCAGTCCAAATGTTGCCCTTCTGACAAAATAGGCTCCCTGAAAAAACTTGCGAAAAAAGTAATGAAATACAATTCGACATTTGTGCTGGCTCACTGAGATAAATTCTTGCAAAACACATGCACTTTCTCACCTTGTACATGCGACCTCCATCAAAACACTTCCTATGTGGTCTGAGAACGAAGGTAAATCAAAATGCAAACACAGGAAGTGGGGAAGTGGTAATGCTCACAGTTCACTATTTAGTCAGCAGTGGAAAAAACTCATGTGCAGAAGGGTTGATAGAGAAATCCAGTTAATAGTAATTGAGCTGGCCATCAAGTGTTTCAGGGAGGAAAGTGAGTTATGAGGGTCAAACTCACCAAGGAGGACTCAGCACCTGCTTGACGGATGAAGGCTAGATCACTTTCGTGCACACAATGCCAGACCTCAAACACCAGGGTCACAAGTTGAATAGCATGGCTAAAATACCAAAACAGACTTTTGTGTATCACACACACACAACCTGATGGCAGCAGGTTTATTTCAGTGCAGCCTTGTAAACTCCCAAAAGTGTGAAGGCTCTCTAACTCTACAAGGACCAAATACCTGCCCACCACCACTCCGCCTCTGACTGCAGTTACCAGTGACGAAACATCTGATGCTCTACCTGCTGCTGAGGTCACAAGTGCCATCAGAGAGCATGCTGGGAGCTCAGTGGTGTGAGGTGCATACTGTGTAACCACAGTCTCCTGGGTTTGTATTTGACCTGGGGCTTTTGTTTCATGTTATCCCACCCTCTCTCTCTCTCTCTCTCACATCTTTCCCCTGCCTCACTACTGTTCACTATTCAACTCAGCAGAAATCCCCAAATTTAATGTATGAATAGTGAGGACAAAGAAGGGTAATAGAAACAAACTCATGATTTTCAAAGAGAATGTGAAAGAGATCACATGTAGGTTACAGGAAAGATTGAGGCGGTGCCGAATTTACAAACTCTCTTCTCATGCATGTCATACCTAGAGGAGATATGGACACACACACACACTCACACACACATACAAAGGCACTATCCCCCTTGCCCCATGTCCTGTAGTTAAATGTTGAGCTGCCAGAAGAGTTGGTGTGTCTACATTTGACAGCCTTTGCTGGTGCATGTGAACTTTCAGCACCCACTAGAGCCAAATGGTTTCTTATCTCAGCGCTCTGACCAGCAGGGCTTTGATCCCTTGGTTTTGAGGATCTCCAGACGCACAGGATCACTGACCACCGCCGGGTCTCAATATTCTGCTCTGAGCTTCTCTCTACTCCCAACTGATCCGGAGTAAAATATGCTGTCATCTGGGACAGAGAAGATTGGACCGTGTTCCCAGCC